>VDFB02359128.1:0-85175 GCA_007258455.2 Sequoia sempervirens
AACAACTACTCTCCAATTCAATGTCATTCAATCCCTTTAAACAAAACTTGCAACATATTATATCCAAGTAGGTGTCTAGTCTAGAAACAACACTGTACCTTTTTTAGATTTATAACCCAAATGGATTCCCTCCAAAATAAACACTAAGGATGAAGAGAAAACTAGAAGACATCAGTGCAGTAGTTGGAGGTTCATGCATGGTAGCTAAAAGATCTCTTGTAATTAATGACAATAATATAGGGTAGGTGGGTGAGTAAAATAAACACCATTATATTTGATGTTGAAAACCTTTTTAAATTATGTTAAAAACATATAGGATTTCTTTAGTATCTTTTTCTTTTCTTTTTAGGTCTATCCCTTCACATTCCTCCTTGTGTGGATATCAGCCCTTGAAAATTTATCAATGTTACATAAAAAATTAGAACCATGATGGGAGATTTGGAAGTTGAGGGTTAAAGGAAATGAATACCATGTGTTAGTATCAAAGCATCAAGGGATTAGGTGTTGGAAATATGTGTTGTCATTGATGTCAAGTGTGTGTCATGAAGCTTTTATATTTGATGTCAACTCAAGATGTGTTGTTGTTGATGTCAAGTGTGATGAAATTTTTATATTCCCTAAAGATAGTGCAAATGTTGAGACATCTATCGATATAGTCAACAATGCAGTTAGAAGAATCAATAATGATTTATCTATTGTCTATGTGTGATGCGGAGGTTGGTACACCTATTTCCAATATTCCTCCTATATCCCTACCTTGATATCATTCCTATTTTGTGTACCGCACATGGAGATATGTTGCAAATTTTTTATTAAGGTAGTCACAGTGCATACTCTATGACAGAGTCATGGTATTTTGCTCATCATCCTTCCACAATGCAAGATTTTGTCTTGTCGTTTAGAATATAAGATGGTTGATATGTCAAGGTGTTATATCCAATAATTCAAGTAATTACACCTTCTACAATGAAAGTTATAAGTGATAGAGTCTAGTCTGTACTCTAGTAGAATAATATGTTGATAAAGGAATGCTAGAATGCTCTGTATTCTCTGAAAGTGAAGTGATGGCCTTGCAGTTTTGAAGACATGATCAGTAATGTTAAATACACACTACTTTATAGTATCTTGTGATTTGGTACCAGTCTGCAAGATCATTTTTCAAATGATAGTTTGCTATAGTTTTCCCATAATACTTTGTTCATGTGTATTCAATGGGTTTCTTCAATTGCACCAACATATAATGATCATACATTTCAAGAAAATATCAAAGCGATATTATGCATGGACTACAATGCTTGCATCTTGGTCCACATGAAGTTTTTTGGTTTCTCCCTGGTGGTATAGTTCACGGTTTTGGTGGTGTTGGTACGATATGGGCCAACAGGTTGGTTTCCTTCATTTATGGTTGATCCTGAATAATTATTTTTTCCTTGGAAAATTTTGTATGATGTGTTTGAGCCATATTATATCATGTGTTGATCTATAACTCTTTTTCTCCTCATGATGCATGTGACTGAAGCTTTAAACCTATGTTGTATCATTTGTTTCATTTAAAAGTCATCTTGGAGCCGACCTAATGAGAGTTATGTATTGTTGTAGAGGATATTTATAGAAGAAAAAATTCATTTGTGAAGGATGGAGTAGAGAGTTGTGATTGAGAAGTGTAAGGAAGCTAAGGTAGTGGAACAAATTCCTACACTAATCTTGAGAGGATAATAATGCAAAAATTTTGCAAATCTTTAACAGTTACAAAAACTTAAACACAAATAAACATAAATATCATTCATACCACAACACAATGATTTATGTGGGGAAAACCCTTTTGGGATAAAAAACCCCACACTCCAAAAGCTGCCCAGTATATTATTCAAAAATCACAAAGATTACAATATACTTGTAGAGCAAGCTTCTCATAGGAGTATCACCAACCAAATATCCATAGATAACACAGTTGTTATCAGACTCTCAAAATACATCACAAAATACACATCTGTAATACAATGCCCTCATAAAATAGGGTTGCCTTCTAGGGCAAGTGAATCCAACAAAAATATCGGCCGTTAGAGATGAGACATAATGATGAACGGTTCAGATTTATAATAATAAAGTGTAAATAAAATTTGGCTTATGGGGGCGCTACCTCTAAGCCCCTACCAAGGCACGCTACCCCCTAGACCCCCAGCCGGGGAGATGATCCCCCTGAACCCCTCGTGGGGGAAATTCCTCTGTGCCCCCATATCATTGTCAGATGAACAATACCTTATGTAATTGCAAGGTTGAGACACATTTTCCCAAGAACAAGTATGTAGAAGATGAAATGTGTGAAATCGGTATGATGGTTTAGATTGTGCAAAAAGGGACTGCAACATCAACATATGTTGGATGCTTCTTCATAGGATTTTATGTTCATATTTTTTATTATAATTTTTATGTATCCTACTCTGAGATAGTGAGTCTTAGCAGGTCCTTGTATCTTTCCCTAAGGTTGTGCATCTTAGTATGCAAGTCTTGAGGAAATGAGACTTAAACTTCATTGTAATTCTTATAAGTAGTGACCTTCATATATTGTGACTTAACTCTCATCAGATTTTTTCCCTCATTGGATTTTCCACGTAAAAAAATTTGGTTTCCTTGTGTGGTGCATGTTTTTTAATTTTTGCAATTCTTTTAGTTAATGTGATTTGATATTTAATCTGCAAATGGAAATGGATAAGTTTTAATATATGTTGATTCACCCCCCCTACCCTCTTAGCACTATTGTGTTTTCAACATTAGGTAATGCTAGGAAGTCATCCCAAAAGTGATGAGAAAAAGGGGAAGCATAAAATTCTGGCTCCAATAGATGTGAACAAAGGAGAGATGAAATTTCAAGCTTTCAAGGATGGGGGGAAAGTACCTAAATAAAGGAAAGTCAAAAATCCAACTTTGAAAGACTTGAGAAATTTTAAAATGCAATGGATTGAGGTTCAAGGAGCGGAGATGCATTGGAACAAGTACCAAGGAATGAGATGGATGAGGAAGTTATAAATTCTAACAAATTAATAACATCAACATGACATCATTAGGATTTCTTGCATTAGCAATATGTTAGCATAAATTTGGAGGGACTATTTGTAATAGGGTGGATATAGGTACAATTTGGTTGCTGAATTATGTAGAACTTTGTCCTTGACTTTGCTAATTTTGGAATCTATTAGGTTGGAATGGAGGGTGGTGACCTTGAATCCCTTGGAAATTTAGCTAAGGAAGGCTACCTATTGCCTCTTGATATTGATTATCTCATTTGAGTTCAAGTAAATAACAAGTTCTTTACATTATCCATTTCTAGATTTGTTGAATTATGAGGATAGACGTACATGGATGGTGCCATTGATTCTACAACTAGTGTTGAATGGCTAATTTTATATTGTTCTTATTGTGATAGAAATAAAAATTCTAGAAATACACGCACCAAGGGCCTAGGAGGTAGCCCTCCAACATCAACGAGGCTATGTTTTATTTTACTACTAATTCATATGCTACGAGAAGACTTTGACCACCAAGAGACTGAATCATTATTGATATATCTAGATTGAGATATTTTGAGTGGAATACAAATTCCATTTCCACTAGTGGGTATGTAGGTGTGGGTATCTTAACCCTAGTCTTCTAGACCCTTGACTTAAAGTCAATGATAGTCACCTATAGAACTCTCTTTGTAGGAATTAGTTGTAATAAAGAAGAATGATTTTCTTTCTCTTTGAACCCATGATGCTTCCACTAAAAATGGACTCAATTTCTTTCCTTTACCCATAATGCATCCTGGATTTCTTGTATTTTTCCATAGTATAAATATTAATGCCTAATCTAGGATCTATAATAATTTCATCAACATACAAGTGTAATGAGAAAATACTTAAAATGCAAGGTTCCATGTTATCCATTATTATCCTTATCTTCTTAGGTAAATGTAATGATGGGAGAGGAAAGTGTGTTAGTCTTATATTAAATAAATCACATGCAATCCTAAATATTTTGGACAAAGATTAAAAGATGTCACCCTAAATCTTTTATTCCTCATTTATTTATATCTTATTAGCGTTCTCATGTTGGGGGAGGGATTAATGTAAATTTATAAATTTTAATCTAGAGGAGAAACATATTTGTTTCCTACACACATTAGCACTAGTAATTTCTTGGGTTAAAACTAATAATGTATTCAAAATAATATAGTATCAACTCAGGCATTTAATTTATTTGTGAATAGTATTTAATTAAACATAATTGTTCAATTTAGCCAAATAAATTAGCAATGTTACATTTGGTATTAGAGATTACTTACTTAAGAATTATGTCTACCAAGATTTGAACCCAGGTCATCACCATGATAGAAGTTTGCTCTACTTTACCACAAGACTATGGTTGGTTAGAGCATATAATTCATACTTAGCACAAAGTGGAGAAATAGACTGTTGAATTAGGCATCTATCTATTAGATATTTAATTAAATATAATTATTAATTTTAACCCAAGAAATTAGTAATGTTATAGTTGGTATCAAAGCTAACTTACTTGAGAAGTATGTCTACTAAGATTTGAACCCAAGTTGTCATCAGGGCTTAAATTTGACGGTCGACCTTGCCTGTCAACAATTTTTTTAATGACAGAACTTATCTATTCAAAGGTGCCCTTAAAACATTATGTTATACCTTCTAGTGTAAGTAAAATTATATATAAATCAAATATATATATCATTATAATTCTATATAAATTTTGACAGTCTATCCAAAATCTCTCCTTTCATCTGATACAATCTTCTTAAAATTTTGATTGTATTTTACAGCAAAAATCTCTAAATACAGTCATATAGCCATCAAATTTAAGCCATGGTTGTCATCATCATGAAAGTTTCTATGTCTTACCACAATACCATGATTGACTAGAGGATAGAATCTATACGTATCAAAAAGTGGAGAGATATTATTTTCCTAGGCATCATTCTACTATAGTCACTAACATCATTGTTTTGTCTTTTTTGTGATTATGTGTTTTCATTTGATTTTTTTGATGGTTAGATAATGAATGCACAACAATATGAAGCATAGACAAGAACTTCTAGTTATACATATACGTCATAAATGGATTAAACTATTAGTTAGTTGATTTAATTGATCTTGAATTTAAAAGAAATTTTGTCAATGACTATTTGACATTATATTTTCCTTTATAATTTTTTAAAAAAATTATATAATTACTTATCATTTCCTCATTTATCTACTATTAATAATCATATTTAAGATATATGTATCATTAGATTTTAATTTATAACAACACCCCTAATTTATTTGCTTACAGATTCCTATTAAATACAATATTTAATCTATATCAAGTCATACTAGACTCATACTAATCATGTACATGAGACAAACCATTATAGAGAATCTAAAACAACTCACTCTAGATATGTACATGAGGCAAACCATTATAGAGAATCTAAAACAACTCACTCTAGATACTTATAGAAAACGACCATTTATGATGTCTACAAATTATAAGCTTTTTGCGTAAGACATAAAAAAGATGCATTGATGAGCAAGTCTACAAGTATGCTCTTATGTCAGATGTTATATCTATCCACATACTTGTTAGAATCATCATGAAAAATATCTAGATCTGTCCCAATTACCCAGGCATACAGTTTCCTGGCTTTGGCATTACTTGCCTCCACTTTTTTCTTTATACCAGATCTAATTTTTCTTGGAGGTTTCCAAAAGATTTCATGACATGCTTGCTTTCTATTCCTTATCATCTCTGTACGTATTATAGTTATCGAGGTACCCCACTTGGAAGCCATGGAGATAAGGTTCGAGGATGATGTAACCAAGAAAGGATAGATATAAAAAACAGAGAAAGCCTTAACTCAGCCCACCTTTTAGAAGAGATAAATCTTAGAGCACTCGTAAGACATACTTGAGGACGCCCATGTACACTGTATAACTAGAATGAATGAAAAAAAATATCTAACATGAATGGTTGTTGTCAGTACAGATACCATCAATGAAGTATTGCACCACCTGGCCCATATTTCAAGTAGTCCTCTTCTACTGTTGTGAAAGAGAAGGGTCGAAGAGTGGAGATCATGACAGCAGATGGGGAGGTGATAAAAGTGTGGAGCCATGTCCTTGTTAAGGAAATACTTGGCGACTATCCAGAGCATGCCATGTTTGAAGCAGATCATAGCCCTCGACCCAGTATGCACAGTCCACAGTTTCTCATTCCTCTCCCCATGTAGCCCATGCCCTCTTCCACCTCCTCTCAATGGTTGCTTTCTTAGTAGCCCATGCCCTCCACCTCCTCTCAATGTTGCTTTCTTATCATACAATCATAAGGACGATGTCGCTATTATCATCGGTATAGATATCTTAAATATATTTATATAAAAAATATTGAGAGGTGTCGATTTTGAATTATTTTATTTTATACTTTTAAGAAGACGTAATATTTGAAGATATGTGTATATAGAAAAAGTTGATTTATAAGAGTTTGTTAGGTGAAGACTTAGTTGTATTTGTAGAGCTCACACTCCAAGATCATCTACAAAAAAAAATGATAACCTTCCATAAGAGACTATGGCAAGATAATAGCTTGCTTTATACTATATGACCTTACGATACAAAGTGTGCCAGAGTCTTGCTTATATAGACAAGGTGAAGGATAGGATAAGGCAACGATTATGGTATGTCTTAATCCTATAACATGAAACAACTAACTCAACTTATTATTAAATGACCTACGACTCGAGAATTAAATGTCAAAAAGATAAGATCTAAGTGACAATAAGGAGTTCTAGAAAGATTCTTAGGACCTAAGTGGACTTAACATCCAAATAGGACCCACTAGTGAACTAGATAGGTAAAAACACTTATTTACACCAACAATATTTAGTGTCCAAAAGAAATTTTATTGTTATTAGGTTTATGCTCGTATATAAATGTAGAATACTATCAAAACCATGGTTGAGTCAATTTGGAGTTGGTTAAATGTTGATTTTATGAAATTCAAAAACCCCCTTGAAACTGGGAGAGGATATCTTCATTTCCAAGTCTTATGGAAATACGCTTATGTCTTTATCAAGATGAAATTTGAATGTGGAATAGTATGCACTCCTAGTCAAGTTGGATTTCCTTGTCTTTATGATATACTTTTAAGAATATTCCCATATGACTTTATAAAGATCATAGGATGTATCATTTTGTTCAATCTGGGTGTAAGTTGTGAAAGGAAAATAAGTATTATCATAGGGAGTGTGTATGGAATTATGAATTGCAAGACTTTGAGCTTTGAGCCTAAGGTTATTGATGAATCTTGGAATATGGGTTGCAAGAATTCTATTAGTTCTTTATATACTTTTGATTAAAATAATGCACTTTTAATGATAGTTCTAATGTCAAATGTAGGACTATTAATTTCTTGTGTTAAATATAATAATGTATTCAACACAATAAAGTATTAATTTACGTATTTAATTTATTTATGAATAATATCTAATTAAATGCAACACTAAGCTTGTAGAATATAAATTTCAATATTAAATTGAGTTAAAAATCCATTACCATCAACTTTCAAATATTACATTTGAGATCCAAAATGTCAAGTAATATTGATCTAAGATAAACTCTAAAATAGCTCCATACCCTCTAGAAGATTACAGTTAAGACCTTATAACTATGGCACACTCCCAAAAGTGCATGTCATTTCATGTCCCCCTTATTTTCCCATTGGTTATAACTAATCAAAGAGATTCTAAATGAGTCATCTTGTTTAAAATGGTGCCTCTAGTTGTTTTATTAAGCTCCCTTTTCATGCTTTAGTCAAATACCCAAGTTGAAAAATAAAAAATTGGAAAGTGTTGAGTTTTCAAGTTTTCAAAGTTTTAGGGTTCTTCATGCTTGTATACCTTCCCTTACCGATCCCAACTCCCCGCTAAATAATCTTTCCAAACAATTGGCTAAGTGTTTTTTTATCAAAGTTTCAAAGTTTCAGGGCTTTCCATCCCTATGTGTCTTTCTTGTTGCTCCCCAAACCCCGCCTAAAAGTTTGAAACATAAAGTTGCCTAAGTGACAAGCTTTCAGCCTTACAGGCTATTAGGGTTTCCCTCACACGCATGCCTTCATTATGCATCCTCAATCCTTGAAGTCTGAAACATAACATTGTCTAAGTGTTGTTTGTCAGCCCTTTAGACTATCAAGGCTCCCCTTACCTTCATACCATTCTTTGTCTTTCCTAGCCCCTAAAGCCTGAAAGTCTTCTACAAAGCACAAGCCCTTTACATCCACCAAAATTTTAGACCTTCATTCATCAATCCTTTGGTTCGTGTTTCCCCAACTCCCTAAATCCCTAAATCCTGAAGTCTTAAAAGGCCTAAGTACCTTGCATTTGTTAAAATTTTAGAGTTTCTCATTCATCCATGTATTTCAAACTTCTCATCTTGGTCATGCTTCCCCCGATAGTCCAATACTCCACTAATTACTCCATGTATCCTATCAGAACCAAACTTTCAACAATCCCCTATTTTAGTACCTCTTTCCATGCACCCCTGATGGTCCAAAAACTCTGTTAAAGCTTAAGCCTTTTGAACTTCACCCTAGTATTTATCAATTTTGTAATTTTCCTTACCTTTCTATCATCCCTTACTCCCCCAATTCCTTGAAAATTATACTTTATCTTTAAAACTTTCAAACTTCTACATCCATCCATCCATCCCCATCAGACTTGTTATCTTAGTCATACTATGAATGGGGATAATGGAAAGATAAACTAAAGGACTGAAGACAGAAAGAGGGTTACATAAAATCAATGAAAACCCAAGAAGCCAAATGATTGAATTATACCCATTACCAATGAAGGGATTTATCAAAGACTAAATGAAAGCAAATCAAAAGAACAAGAACATAAATCAAATTAAGTCTACTTTTACCTCCCCTAAAGAATGTCAAAACTTTACTCCATTTTTGCAAATGTGAGATTATGACTTAGGATATGTGGATTTTTCATGCTTAGCATAACCCGAGTGTGCAAAAGCTTGATGATGATGTGATATGGATATTTAATGAATGATCAAGATTAGGGAGCTTTAATTGTCAAATCGAGGAGACTCGATCAAAATTGGGGAGGCGATCAATGATCAATAAATGCTTGTTTTAGAGATTGGAAAGACATGAGATCAATTGATGAGAATGAAAGATTAGATCAAGGGTTGAGGATGAATGAGAGCCAAGAGGCCATGCATGTTGAGGAAGAGTTCCTAAAGTTCCTTATTTTTAGGGAGATATTTTGAGATATTTTTTAATTTGAATTTGGATTCATAAGAAAGAAGAATATTTTATTTTGGAGGGAATGTGCAACTAAATAAATTTAAAAAAATTATTTAATCTTGGAAGAGAAATTAGCTAATTAAATAATCAAGAAATTATTTAATTATGGGAGGTAAGGAAGAATGCATGATATTTAATTAATCATGTGCATGAGAAAAATATTTGAAATTAATTATATAATAAAATTATTTAGTTAAAACGGATGAGGGAAAATGATTTAATTAATTAAATAATTAAAAATTATTTAATTAAAGGTGGTTGAAGGGAAATATGATGAATTGATCAAATAATTAAAATTGTTTAATTAATAGAGGAAAATAGGTTAGTTTAATCAAATAATTGAAATTTATTTAATTAAAAGTGATGAAAGAGGGTGATGAGTGATAATGATTGAAAATGATTAATTAGATGAATATGTGATGTGTTAAACATTTTCAAGTGTCTATATTTTTCCCCTCTTTGAGACAATGTACCTATTACATTGTTTCAAATAAATATTGTTGATTTTAATAAAGTTAGTAATAATGATGCCCCATTGTGCCCTAGTGGATGAAGGAATGATAGGATGATGGTATCTTGTCCCCTCCAAAGATCAGCCAGAAAAAATAATTTTCAAGTTGAGATCTCAACAAGTAAATAGGATACATTTGATGAAGAAGGGGGTAAAAAACATGCTTTAGGTTAGCAAGAAAACTAATCAATATAGGTTAGTTATGTTGGAGATTGTTGCACTATGTTGTCATTAGTGTTGTCATTGATGTTGACATATTTCAACCTCTAGAGTAGTGTTGATGAGAAGATGTTTGTGATGGGGAGATTGTTGCAACCTTTAGTGTGGTTGTGATGAGAAGGTGTTGTTGATGCAATTGGTTCACTTGGTTTTCAAGTGCTTTTGAGAAAATTGTATAGAGTGTACAAGGTGACAGACTTGTGTTATGCATTGTGCTCCATAATTCTTCATGGTTGAAGATGTGCTTGTGTAGACTTTTGGATGAGATTATCAAAGGTGTTAATCCAGAGCTTCAAGTTTTGGCTTGTGCGACAATGGAAGATGTGTTTGACAGTGTGTTGCATGTGAAGAAGGTTGTTTGGGAGAAATGGAATTTCTTTGCACTTCTTTGTGTTGAGGTTTCTTGTCTTGCGAATTTGGGAACATGTTAATATTTTATGTATCTACCTTCCCCTTGAGTGTTTGGTGTTCAGTTGTTCTACAAGGTTGGTTAGTAAGTTGTATGTTTGTGGTAGTGTAGTTGGTTGCATAGGATGGTAGTATTCTCAGTTTCAAGTGGTTGTGGTAATGTTGCTGAATATTCTTATGATGTTGGAATATTTTGGGATGTTGTGTGATGTTGCTTCATGGTCCACTAGGGTGTGAATGTGATTGCTTGTTAGCGTTAATGTAGGTCTAGCTGACTTGGTGTGTTAGCACAAATTATGGAGATGGTTTGTTGTTTATGAAAGCATGGTGTAGTGTGTCAATGTAGACTTGGGTCCTATTTAACCCATGGTGTTGTCCACCTTCAATTCTTTCCACCGTGGAAGTGTCTGGTGTTGACCTATTTGGTGGTTGCATGTTTGAGGTGCATATGTTTCATTGAGGCTAACCTAGACAAGGTTGTTTGAGGTCGTGGAGGATATATAAGTAAGGTTAATTGTTGGACATGTGTGTAGTGTATTGTGTGGTGTGAAATGATGTGGATGTGATCAAGTGTTGAGGTCTGAACTATCAGACGTAGTGAGCACAAGTTGTCTACATTTTTAGTGTACTTGAAGTTGTTGGAGGCAGTGATCCGAAGGTTGTGGATGATGTAGAGTTTTTGTGGTGGATCTTCATGTTCTTCTGATGTAGTGAACCTCCTTGTAACAATATTCTTATATTCTCTTCTATTCCAAATAGTGAGTCATTTGGGCAATGATTCATTCTTTTCTTTTGGGCAATGAGCCCTTCCAATAGTGATCCTTTTGTAATTGGTGTTGTTATTAATATATATGTGAGTTAATCCTCATTCTAGCTTTTCCATGATTAGGTTTTTCTACATAAATATGGTTTTCTATGGTGTATGGTTGTGAATGTGTTATTTTTCATTTGTTTACATTCATGTTGATGCATAATAAGGGTTTGAAGGTTAATGAGGGTTTGAATGTTTTAATGTACAACTGATTTACCCCCCTTAGTTGTCCTATGTGTCTATCAATTTTATGAATAAAATGGGATGTACGGGTGTGGGATGGGGGGAATATATGATTTGAAGGGCTATATATAGCCATTTTGGGGTCATTTTCAACTCATTTGCACCCTCCTAGTTTAGAAATTCTAGATATCTAAAAGAGATATTTTAGCAAAGATGTTGCAGAAATGGTTGGTCTACCATGTGCTATTCACTGAGCTAACATAGTAAAATAGTTCTAGAAGCCAACCAAAGCACTCCCACCAGTATTTATCAAACCCTTTCATTGATAACTTTTATTTCAAGTGTCATAAATGCTAGGTCTAGGGAGTCAATCAAATGTGTCAATCCAAGATTGACACTTTTGAAATTCAATGCAATGCATTTGAAACCCAATGTAATGTTATCGATAATTTTGAGTCATATTTAATAAAGTGTGATGTTATTGAAAAAAGGTTTGCATATGACTGGCATGTCATGACACATTTGAAAAAAGTTTGCAAATTCCTAGCAAAAAACTTGTCAAGTCACATTTGAAACAAAGAGCTACAAAATTATGTATTTTTTCAAGCTTTTGACAAATTAATGTTTTGGGCGCTATGTTTTCATATTGTTCTTGATCCTATCCTATCAAGGGAGTGTCAACATACAATGTTACAAAGGATTGTGTACCTCAACAAGATGGGCGTTAAGCTTTTGGGAGTTGTAGGATTGTTCCAAGTTGTATTCATGTGAAAGATTTGTGCTCATAGGGCCTTTATGACCACCCCCATTGTAGTGAGACTTCCTCTTTTATATTTTCAACTAGGGAGGTGAGTATTACATTGGAGGACGTATGGAGGATTTTGAGGATCCCTATTGATGGTGGATGTGTTATCTATAATAATGACACTGAGGAGGAGGCTTTGCAACATGTCTTCCATGATGATGACCCAGACATCAAGGATAGGGAGATGGACTTGAGGATAGGATTAGGATTATATGATGATCTCCCCTTGTTTCTTGGAGGGATGATTTATGGATTGATAGTTCCTAATCAAATATCATAGAGTATTTTAGTTGGATGGGCCAATGTCCTATAGAGGATGATGAAAAATATCATTGTATATTCTTGGGTTCCATGTGTACTGGGACACCTCTATCATGATATGCACTAGGTGGTGTACAGGTTAGCTACCAATTTATAAGTTAGTGTTATACTAATACATGTATGGGAATGAGAGCATATTGATGTTATGAGACCATTGGGAGATATTACTCGGAGTGTTGGAGATCCATATATTTATTGGTATGATATTTTATTGACTCAACGCTAACTAGGATACATAGACTACTAGAGGAGATGCATCAATGATATGAATGAGTTCATTTGGTGATCATAGTTGCGATGTGAGGCATGGGATGATGATGTACAACTAGCATTTTTTTGATATACTTAGGTTGGCTGATTGGGAGGATGCCAAATATTCTGGAGATATATCTTCCTAATAAGGTCAGGAGATAGTTTGGGGAAACACAAGATGTGTCCCAAGAGATGGCTATTTTTGCTCACACACAGTTTGAGATAGGTGAGTAGGGGGCCATTGTGAGCTTGTAGGTTGTAGTGGAAGAGTTTTTCAGATTGGGGATTCCTTAGTAGGCCTAGATTTCAGCTATAGATGATGCAGGGACTACCTTGAGTATGATTTCTAGTGGGAAGTATAGATACCTTTTAGGTTCACACCTAGATGGTGGAGTGGTGAGGTGGTTGAGACGGGAGGAAAATCTAGGTAGGGCTCACTAAGTGAGATAGTAGGTGGAGGTAGCTATCTAAGGTGGGGAAGGAGGAGGAGGTGGTCTTGATTAATCTTAGCAAGAGATGGTAAGTGAGGCAATGAGCAGAGGGAGGGAGATGATGATGGATATATGGGGGTTAGGCTTGTAGTTCCCTTGTTAGAGTGAGATCGGGCCCGAATGTAGAGAGATAGGTACAAGAAAGAGAGGGATAGCCTCTTCATACAATTATATTAGAGGACCACTGATTGAGATGCTAAGGTAGCTCACTGCCAGTAGGTGAAGATATAGGTGGTTGAAAGTTAATCTAATCACCTTGATTTGCATCCTAATCTTCTCTTGAGAAAGGTTTGATCCTAGTGTTCTATGCATTAGACCTAGGATCCCTTTTTCATCAAATTTTTTTGGTGAACCTGATATTTTTACATCATAAACCTTCTAAAATCTGAAATAATTCATCCTAGATCTAGGTTTAGCATTACATTGTTTTGCATTGTTCATGTAGGCATTCATTTTTGTATTATAAAAAGCATAAAAAAAATTAAAATTATATATCATATTGTATTATAGGTTGCAATAGGGTTAGTTTCAATAATCATTTATAATTTTCATATTTGTTAACCTCGTTTAGTCTTAAATAGGTTGCATTTTGTCAAAATTTAAAAAAAAATAGTATTTTGTTTGCAAAAAAGTGTCCTTGCATTTGAAAGAAAATGTTTCATTTTTCTTCATTTTGTGTGAAATTGGTGAAAGATTGTTACATTTTAGTACTAGAAATTATCATATTTTTAGGTGCATTGCATGTATTTTTTGAAACATTGCATAATTGGGATAAATTGCATTTTATTTTTGAAAACTTTGAAAACCGTAGGTTGTTACATTACATTGCAAAATTTAGAAACTCATAAAACATAAATAAATTTAATTCAAAATCAAGGTATGCACATTGTCATAGTCATTTCTTGTAACCTATGCCTCTGAAACTGAAATCTCAAAAAAACCCTAACTAGGACATAGGTGCCCTAGGTGCCTCCGTCCTACCAAATTCGTCTAAAATTTTAGGTGCAAAACCATATCTGCTATCAGTTTGCAAATATGGAGTCATATTTCCATATTTGTGTATGTAACAAGTCTATATGTTTTTTTTTAGTCCTATTTTTCCTTAACAAGTGCAGACATAATTCAAAATTTAAATTTAATGATTAAACTTGGAGAAAGCATAGTAATCTAATCATGTTAGATCTCTTTCCACAAGTGCATTATACACCTACTAATCCTTTTATTTATATGATGACTTTGACATGTTAGATGAAGCCCTTGAGGACTTCATCTCACCTAGATCATCCACTAAGGCTTCTAACATTCCAAAACATTCAATCATTCATACTCATGATAAATATGGTAGCTATTCTCATAATATCCCTCCTAATTGTGAGATTATCTTAACACAAGAAAATGAAATCAATGACACATTTCTTAATATCACTTTTTCTATCTTAATTCTCCTCCCAACATCTTATCCACTTTTTGAGAACACTTTTTGTAGGAGGATACAATCATTGACAACCATGAAAATCATATTTGTTCTTAAACTGATACTTCACATACTTGTGAAGAAGGTACCTTGGTGTTAGAGGATCCAATCATTGAGTGTCATGAGAATCTTGTTTCTTTCTCTCCCAATATCTCTCCTACTTGGGAAGATATTGTGGCATGAGAGGATGAAATTATTGATACATTTCTTTCAAATGATAGTAAGAGGTATGGCATAGATGAAGATGCTAAGTTGACATTAGATCCCCCATCAAAAGAAGGTCGTCAACAAGTAGATAACTCAATTGATGTTATGTACACACAATTGACAATAGGATCTCCTTTAATTAGTGGACCTCCCAAATCACCTCCCATTATAATACCTCCTAAATCCCCTATCCATATCTTTAACTTTGCAAGACAAATCACTAGTAAGCATGTGTCACAACAACCAAGTTATCACACAATTGCTCGCACATATAACATTCATCAATGTAGTGGTAAGTGTTGTGCAGTTTTCGCACACACGCCCCGTTGAAGGCAGGGACCCTCTTTCATTTTCATTTTGGTGTTTTGGCCCTTTCATTTTGAGGTTTTTTCTTATCTAGGCATGTGCTTAAATGCTTATTTTGAATGCCTAGGTGTTTTCCCAAGTTATTCATTGAAGATTGTAAGTTCTGGATGAATTTCGGGTTTTTACTCGGATTCGGGATTTTCCACCCTGGTCAGATTTTCCCAGATCCTGCTTGGGCTCCTGCTGAATGTTGTTGTTTAGAGATTTTTGGTGTTCACGGATTTTATCGTGGGCCGGATTTTTCCGAATTCTGTCTTGCTTTCGAGTTCCTAGGTTTTCTGATCGTCTTGTCGATTGCATTAAATGTCGTTTGTACCTCTGGTAGGTTATATACTTAAGTGATTGTGGATGATTAGTATGCCATTTTACTTATTACTTGGCGTCATTTGAGCTTAGGAGTGCTTTCTTGCGAATGCTTGGTTGGATTTGAGGCATGGAGTCTGCGAATTGTGAGTTTGTTGAGATTTCCTTGGTGCATTCCTGTCACTATTCTTTGTGGACGCCTTTTACTTCGCATTTGCTAATTCTGGGATCGATTTTCGCTTCGTAATGGTATGTGTTCGATTGCTTTGCTGTAAATTGATGATTATGGATAGCACATTGATGTTATAAGAGCTTTTGAGTTTTGAATTCCTAAATTTTTGATCGCCCATGACTAGGGTTGAGTAGCATTGATTAATTTATGATCTCCCAAGTAATGTTTGAGTTGGGTCATTTATTTGCATTTTGATGAACTTGCTTGAGAATCATGATTTTTCCCTGGTGCGATATCGGCAAATGAAGTTCCTGAGTCATATGTTTTCCTGTGTGTTAATGGCGGATGTATAGGGTTCAAAACCTAGGGCAATTCCATTCCACCTTATTTCACTGTAAAACGGGCCTAGAATGCAAAGAAAATCTATGGAAGGCTCATATTAAACCTGCCCTAAGCTTAAATTGTTGAAATTCATGATTAATCTGATGTTGTGAATGAAATCATGATTTAGCGCCGATGTTCAGGTTCTGGCCTTAGTCTGGGATTTCTCGTTCCTTCAAGATAATTCATCCCTGTTGGATTTTCCTGAAATTTGGTGAGGTGCAGTAAAATTATCGCTATCATGTACACCATCGGCAAGACAAACATTCATCGGCAAGAGGTCATAGCGGGTTCCTTTGGTCATACCAATATCCTTCGCTTTTGCTGATACCTCCATCTTTCGGTGTGACCTTTCACTGAGTGCATTCTGCTTTGTCAAACTCCCTTCATTTCGGTCGGGGAAACCCTGCTTGTTCGATGAGACCTTTCGGTGAGCTTACAACTCTTGCTGAGAATTTCGCTTTCGGTGAGACTTTACTCCTTCGTCGAGACTTCATGACGAAGCCCTCCTCTCTTAGCGAGCTCGGATCTTCTTTCAGGACACCACATGTTGTCGGCCAGAGGTTATACCGATGAGCCTCCATGTTGGTGAAACACTACACGGTCGACAAGACCCCTAGCCGAATTTAAACCTCTCGCCGAGACATCCTTTTGCTTCAATGAGATTCTTCCATGTTGGCGAGACACTACACTGAAACCACCTAATCTTAGCGAAACCTCACCTGATGCCATCCACCTTCAGTGTGACTTCCTAGTGTTCGCCAAGATTTCTCAGCGAGATGACATACTTTTGGTGAGCTGAGACAATTCCGCGGATTTCTGTCGACCCTGGATATTCCCAATTTCCTTTGAGTTCCCGGAACCCACATTCCTTCTAGAATTCTACCTTATCCATGGATTTCCCTTGACGGTGGATTTTCCCGAAGTTCTTGGTTCCCTGTTTTTTCTGGATTTTGCGAAATGCCACTAGATTCGGGATAATCCATCCCTTTCAGATTTTCTCGAAATTTGGTGAAATGTGATGAAGTATGGAATAGTTGGATTTAATAATGATTTATGATGCACTTTATGGCTATTTCATAATACCTTATGATTTCCTATATGGCTCTTTAGCTGGTAATGATCGGATTTAATTGTTAGTCAGTGTTTCCATGACTATTCCGCTAGAATCCGTTTGGCCCAGAATTTTCCTAAATTCCTCTCTGGCTCAGATTCCATAGATGGTTGTGAAACCCGAGGTTTAGTAGGATCATTTCATATGAATTTTAATAACACCTTGATTGCATGAGGTTTATTTTAACGGTGCTTTGATGGATTAACGTTTCCTTCCTGTGGTTTTTACTGTGATTTCATGTTGAGTGCAGGCCGAATCTAGCAGGGCAACAGCTAGGTCCTCAATGTCTGATGTAGAGAAGATTAAGATGGACATTAGGAGCAAGGTCCCTGAGAGTAAGATCACTTCTATCTGGTTAGAAGTCACTGATACAAATGTTGGCCTCTAGGACTATGAGGAATTTAAGGAAAGAATGGCAGCCAAGGATCTTCCCTTGGTAGCCAGAAGAATGAAGGAATCAGGTTTGTCCCATGTGGTTGGTTTCCCTTCCACGGTGCAATGTTATGAGTTGGTCTTGGAGTACGCAAGGCACTATGATAGTGATACACAGAGGATTATTGGTCCTCAAGGAAGAGTGGTTGCAAATCTCAACCCTGTCTCCATTTCCCAAACCTTTGATATGCCAGACAGGTCTCATGTGGTGGAATTCACCATTGAGGCAACTCAAGAGTTCTACGATGATCATACCGTGAAGTCACAACAGTTTATCAATTCTTGGTTGGAGAAACCCAAGTCACACTATTCCAAATTTCCCAAGCAGTTATTCTGAGCAAAATTCAAGGAGTACTATGACGCCATCACGTTTCTTAGCAGGGTGGTGGGATTGAAGAGTGCTGGGGTGTTCGAGAATTGGATGTGCCACGTGATTGTTTGGATGGAGCAGGAGAATATTAACTACCATTGGGCAGGAGTCATTAGCCAAGTAATCCACAAGCAGTTGTCCAATGTGCTGCAAACAAGGACCTTCACAATGACCTCATATTTGGTCTATGCACTTGCCAAGTTCCATCCCTACAAAGGATTGAGTTCAAGGGGCACCTTTGGACAAGATATCATCTATGAGGATTACCCTCAATTGTATTTAGGGAGCTCGGACTATAAGAGGCTGAATGATGCATTCACCATGCACATTACTAGATTTCTTCAAGGTGTAGAGCATGTGAGAATTTCGGACCAGGCCAAGGAGCTCATCAAGAAATATGGGGCATGGTTTATTCAGTTCCCAACTTTCTCCTATATCCAGATTGATGTCTGCCAGAGAGCCCCATACAGACTTCCAAGATACCCTACTGACCACATTATACTATTGGAAGTAACTAGGAAGATTTGTGACTTTGATGTCATTGTCAAGAGAGACAAGCATAAGACTAGTTTTGGTGGATACTTCCCATTGAGGATTGGCAATGGAGAGGCTTGCCCTTCCATTGGTTCCGCCCAAGCTTCAGAGGAAGAAATGAGTACCCTTGGACTATCTTTCCACTCAAAGAGGGCCAAGTTTGACATTACAGGGGAAGCTCAAAAGAAGGCCAGCAAGGAGTATAGCCATAAGGTCAACTCGGAGGACTACTGGGCTAATTGTAGTGATGAATTTGAGGTCAGGAAGAAGAAGTTCTCTCGGTTTCCAATAGAGTCAATCAGATTATACAATGTGAGGGCAGTCTCGTACCAGCTCGAAGATGATGGAAACTTGATCCAAGATCATGCTTATGAGGCGATAAAGGATAGACTGATTAGTGACATAGATTGGTTGGAGGAGGAAAAGACAGAATTGAAACAATTGATGGATCTAGTTGTCAAATTTACCAAGATGTGGCTAAAGCATAAGCTTTGGGAGTTGGAAAATAATGGTGTACAATGTACCTATGTGTTAATGGGAGATTTGGACCCTCACTCCACCTCTGAAGAGTCAACCGAGCAGGATCCTAAGGGCAAGGGTAAGTTGGATTCCCCTCTCAAAATTAAGATCAAGGGTGTTCAGGAGACCGAGGCCCAGGAAGTAGAAAAATAGAGAAATCCAAAGGCCAAGAAGAGGACAAGGACTAAGAAGTCTGAACAGAAAGAGACTAAAGGGCAGGATCCTAAAATTGATGTTCTGGTGCCCAAAAGGAGGAGAGTCATAAAATTGTCAGAGAAGGCAAGCTCCAAGGTAGGAGGGGAAGAAGTCACTCCACCAATGATAGATGTCGAAATTTCATAGAAGAAGGCCAAATTGTATACAAGGAGGTCTAGGACTCCTTCTCCTAAGGATAGTGTTCCTAAGGAAGATCTCCCTCTAGTGGTTTCTCATGAGGAGCAACATGATGATGTGCCTTCCGCTCATGAAGCTCAAGGAAAACCAAGCGAGTCAGAAAATGTTGAAGATCATCCGAATACTGAAGAAGAATAATTTCATGAAGGTGATCTTCATAGTGCGGAAGCAAAAATTGAAAAGATAATGCAATCCCCCTTGGTTGCATATACAGATTCCCCTATTAGAATTGAAGAAGTCCCTCCAAGCAAAGAAGAAACAGTAAAGGTCCCATCACCTGAGCATAAGGAAGAACATGTTGGAGAGGAAGAAATCAAGACAGATGAGACTCCTGAGAAACAAAATTTGAATGAATAGATACCTAAGGAACAATAGGAAGCAAAATAGGCTGAGGTGCAATTGGAATCCACTGTCCCTGGTTGGTTGGACAAGGAGATAAAGAGAAAACAAGTGATTGTAGAAGATAGTCCGCCGAGTTGGGATGCACTACTAGCCAAAATTGGAAAAGATAAAAGTAAAAGGAAGGCTAGGGTGATCTCGAGAATTGAAAGAGATGAAGCCCATAACAGAGTCGTTCACATTGCCACCCCTGCTCCAGATAAAAATAGAAATGATGTGGCTGGAAAGGATTACAGTGTTCAGACTTTTAATCTAGGGCCTACATCCGTTGAGCAAGACATTGAGGACTATGAAGGGTCTAGTGCAGTCATCTTCGGTAGATTGAGAAAGGAAATAAAAACCAAGCAGGAGCTAAAGAAAGAAAATGAGAATCTTAAGAAATGCTTGGAAATTTTGATGAAGCCCTTGCAGTCCATCAACCCTTCTGCTTCTACTGCAAATCCCTTTCCCAAAGAAACTATCACTGAGCTGGAAAGAATGAAAGCCTCCACTCTTGCCACTATAAGCTAGTTGCGAGGGGTGTGAACTAAAGGAGATGATGCTATTAAGGACATTCTTTCGTCTGAGAAGGATGTTGTGAGGGCTATGGATCGGTTGAAAGAAGTGTTGGTGCAAGATAGGGAAGATACAGATCTCCTTTTGCAGAAAACCAGAACTGTCATGGAATACACCAGGGATAGGTTGGTAAGTGATAATATTCTTCATTCCTCCAGGGCCGCCGAACCTTGGGAGTGGTTTGAGGCATTGAAAATCAGGCAAAAAGTGATGAAGAAAATTTACAAGCAAAGGAGGCAGATCGATGACACCCTAACTAGGGTTTACAATGGTTGCATTACT
Source organism: Sequoia sempervirens (assembly GCA_007258455.2). Taxonomy (NCBI): domain Eukaryota; kingdom Viridiplantae; phylum Streptophyta; class Pinopsida; order Cupressales; family Cupressaceae; genus Sequoia; species Sequoia sempervirens. The sequence goes on from VDFB02359128.1 coordinate 20,857, forward strand.
TTCTGCGAGATAATGACGGGAAGGAGGAAGATCATGCCCAAGTACTTGAGCTTGGAACAGTTGAGGAAGTGGTGGCATGATGTTTATGCCCCTATTAAGGATGACTCTGTCTCTGAGCATCAGTTAGATGATGCGGCCACATACATTTCCGTAATTGAAAAATACCTAACATATAAGGTGGATTGGGATAGGTCGGTAGGGAAATCAAGGGAGGAGATTGCATCGATTGAAAGATGACTTAGGGTTTTTCCCTTACCACCTGTGGCCGACTTGGATGGGACGCTCTTGAAAGTCCATGAAAGCCTGGATTATAATAAAGACAAAGGGGGAGGCAGTTAATGCTCAACTACATTGATATTTGTGCTTCCCATTATCTTGCCCTTCATTAGTTCGAGCTACAGTGGAAATCCCGGGCCGACCTGGGTGCAGTTGGGGCATTTAATGCATTCCTTTACTTCAGTTTGACTTTCTCTTGGCCAACTGGTTGCCCCTAATTAATATTGCAAATTCTTGCTGGGCCGACGACTTCTTTGAGGGGATCCTATTTATTGGGCATTTCGCCTCATTTGTAAGGGTTAGAATATAGAGGTAGAATAGAGAAAAAGATAGTTAGAAGGGAATTAAGTAGGGAAAGATAGAAAATAGGTATTCTCAAGCAAACATTGTAACAGAAAGTTGGGATTGTTGCTACAGTGCATAATTTGAATGCAAGAAATGACATTGTGATTTGGTGTCATACTTGTATTTTCTTGTCTTGCATGTTCCTGGTTATTCTATCTTTAAAATTGCTTTGAGGAGATTAATATTTAGATTAGATTCAATTCAATAATGTTTGTGATTTGATACTTGAGGTGTTGCAGCAATCCCTTAGTCCATACTTTTCGCAACTAACTGATTGTTAGTTGCTTTGCAAAGTTGGCCTGGACTTCATATTCGTTGTGCTTAGTTCGATTGTGAGGGTTTGTTCATTTCAATGGCAGTAGGGTTGTTTGAATGAATGCTCATGATTTTAAAATCTTAACCCCTTAGAAGATTGCACTGTTTTTTGTGAGATTGCAAATCCATCTGGGTCAAGTGGAAATCAGTTTTGAGGGATTGATCCATTTCAATATTTGTTATTTACATTGTTAATCTTAGGAGTAGTATTAGATTTAGAAATCTCTTTAAAACTCTTATCTTTTGCTATTTCTTTGGATTATTGGGTTAAATATGGGATTGAAGTATTATCATATTGTAGATCTGGTAAGTTGAGATTCAGTATTTTGCTTGTAGTAAGGTCCCATTGTGATTACCAGCATTCTCACATTTTATCACTGAGTTGTTTATGCATTGTCAAGACCTGACATTAGAGACCTTGGGGTTATCTCTTGAGGCTTGCTGATAGAGATTTACCTTTCAAGTGAGATAGGATACTATATTATGTCTGAGTTGTGTTGTGCAAAAAAAATCATCAACAGTAAGAAGTATGTTCTTGTTGAGAAACTTCGTAATATTCTAACAAAAATACCCCTTTGGGACTTGATTTAAACATCACCTACATACCATAGGATTCCCCAAGAGGCTTTGTAGAAGACTGATGTCCCACTTTTGTTAGACCAAATGATGTAGCTACCTTGTTTGATTGTATGGAAGTGACAAAGTTATATTACATTCCCTTAACATGAATTACCCTCACTTGAGATCCAAAATAAATATGAAGCCTTGTGATCACTAATGAAACTGGAGTTAGGTGTACTCTCTTAGATAATGGATCAGGTTTTAATATTTGTAGCATTGACCTCCTAAATAAAATTGGTGTGGACAAGAATCTTATAGAACCCAATGATGTTAATATTCATGTCTTTTACAATGTTAATAATCATTAAGTAGGAATGATCACACTACCCATTCAGGTTGGGCCCGTGATTTTTCCTACCCCTATCCATATCATGCTAGGACCTCTTTCATATAATATTTTCCTAGGTAGATCATGGATTCATGCCATGAAGGGAGTCTTGTCTAATCTCCAATGTGAGATAAAGTATGAATATAATAACAAGATATACAAAATTAAAGTAGATGAATAAAGTTATAATTCACAAGTTCAACATGATTGTAACACTTCCAACTCTCTTAATAATTTGATTCCAACTTCAAACCTGTAGAACCTATACAATTTGATGGTGATCCTAATTGTATTTCACCTACAAAAATATCTTAGATGATGATTGGGGTTCATTATATTTTACACCCTCCTTTATGGGAGAGTAAAAGATCTCATAATCTAAACAAAAACAGTCTTGTGTTTCATTTTCTCAACTTGGTTCTACATCAACAATGTCACCCCATTGTGGTGATGGGGGCCCTTCAACTCCCATCCCTCATGAGAGGAAGATGCTTAACTTTAAAAAACTTAAAAAATATTTGTATGCTTAGTAATAAGCTAATCCTTCCTAGAAGCATGTAGATAAAATTTCTTCATCTAAGTTAGAAACTGTAGTAATGGAAAAAGTAGCATTTTCCCTCACTTGGTTTGGATAATTAACATTAAAATTGAACTAATGATGTCATGGAGTAGTGTTGTAATGTGTTGTACACATTTGCATCATTCTAGGACCTTTATTTGATTAAAACATGCCCTAATTAGTCATTTGCAAAGGTGTTGTGAAGTGTTGTAACACACTTCCACGCTTTTCTAGGACTTATTTACTTAATTAAGCCTTATGGGCCCCTTTCTAAATAAAATGTACCTAATGTGTACCTTATTTAGGTGTTGTAATGTTTTGTAAAGCACTTTCAAATTTATCTAGGGTGGTCTTAATTAATTGTGGTTGATTGGAGTTAATTAACCCATTTAATTCAAATTTAAGCCTTATCTATGACACCTCCCGAAGATCTATCCCGACACACAATAATTAAATAATATAACATTTAATTTGGGAAAATTTAGGTCCTGGAAAATGGTGCCAGGATCCATTCGCCCTAGGTGGTGAATGGGTCCTCCCTTAATAGGACCCCCATTTTTTAGTTGATCTGGAATGGATTTTTAGTGCTCTTTCCATCCCCGGGGTTAGGTCTTGGTAAACTGAGCTAGAACCCATTTTCCCAAGGTGGTGAGCAGGTCCTCCCTTAATGAAGACCCCCTTTTTAAATTTCATCTTGGTGGGAATTTAATAATTTTTGTTTCTAGATCTGGTGTCAACTTTAATTATTTGAATTTTGGGGTTAATCTCCTAATTTAGTATGAATAAGGGATTAATTCACCTAGTTTCATCCTAGACTTTCAAGCACTCATGCATTATAGAAAATTGGAGTTTACAAGAGCATTTCAAGGAATATTTCAAGGGTTTGTTACAGCAATTCAAGATCATAACATCATGTCAAGGGTTTGATGCATGCATTCATGTTGTTGAGCTAAGAAGTGGATGTAGCATTGAAGATCTATTGCAAGCATTGTTTCACATCATATTCAAGGATCACGATCTATATTCTTCATGGCCACTACATGTTAGTTTGCAGATTTGTTTCACAAGACAACATCCAAGGTATTTACATTGCATTATTTCATGCTTCATTCCTTTATTTCATCATTCGGTTTAATTACCTACAAGGGGTTTCACTAAGGAAAACCCCCATTCACTAAAAATCAATAAGGTTTTCCTCCCTTGAATGCATGATTGCAGGTTTACAAGTTAAAGATCAAGTGGAGCAAGTTTGGAGCAAAATTGTCAAAGTTGTCAAGTTGCAAAAGATGTCATTCAAAGTGCAAAATCAAAGAATTGAAGATACATAATTAACTACAGACTTCTAGAACTTGATAACCAGGATTTTGAGAGTGTAGAAATCAAGGAACAAGACCCTAATCTCAGTTTCAGAAAATCTAAGAGGGACCCACTAGCCACTAAAGGCGAATGAGTTCTATGTAGCTTAAAAACCCTTGAAAACCCTGTTGAGATTTGAGGAGGTTGGTCCAAAGTGACCCTAGTTGAATCTAAGATATTTTTTAGTATGCCCTAATGGGTATTTGAAAAAATTTTGGTCCTGAGTTGAAAGGACTTTCACTAAAAGATATACCTGTTTTAGTCAAGTGGCCATACTACTAGGTGATGGTGAAAACTTGATGTGATAAGCAGAAAGTTGAAGTTCGAAGGCTTGGTGAGTTCTTGTATTGATTGAAATTATGTTGTTTGGTTTGAAGACCTCCCTATTTGACATCAATTGGTATCAGAGCAAGGGATTAGATCTTTGAGAGTTGAAAGTTGCAGATTGAAGAAGGGTAAGTGGAAGTTGAAAGGAAAAAGTTGTCAAAATGCCTCCAAAAGGTAAAAATATGGCTAAGGAGATGAGTGATTTGAAGGATAAGCATGTTAGGGAGATCAAAAAATTGAAGGAAAGGTTGGCAAAACTGGAAACAAGCAAGAGAAGAGATGAGGTTGAAAGTGATTCAGATGAGGAAGAGGAAGAAGAGTTTGAAGGTGTGGATGAAGAACTAGATCCAAAAGATCAAAGAATGGAAAAGTTGTTAAGGGTAGTTAAGAGTGACAAGCACAAGGTAAAGATTGATGTTCCAAAGTTTGGTGGGAACCTAAATGAGGAAGAATTACTAGATTGGATTGCATCTTCTGATAACTACTTCAAGTCTAAAGATGTTCCAGAAGAATAGAGGGTGAAGATTGCTAATACAAAACTAAAAGGTCATGCACTTTTGTGGTGGGACTATGAGCAATTTGAGAGAAGAAAGAGAGGAAAATCCAAGGTTTTTTCTAGGGACAAGATGGTAGCTAAGATGAAAGGTAAATTTCTCCCTTCTAACTATGCTATTCAGATTTTTAGGAAGCTTCAAAGTTTAAGGAAAAAAGAAATGGATGTAAAAACCTACACTGAAGAATTCTATAAGTTAAGTATGAGATCTAACCATAATGATAACGAGGATGAAAATATTGCTAGGTACTTGGGTGGTTTGAGATTGAATATTCAAGATGAACTAGCGTTGACAAATCCAAGGAGTGTTGAAGAATGTTATCAACTGGCTCTAAAGGCAGAAGAAAAAGTGAAAAGGAGACAAGAAAATATAGTTAGAGGAAGAGGTATATATTCAACTTCAACACCATCAAGTGAAAGTCAAGAAGATGCACACAAGGAACAAGGACAATTTATTTTATCATAGAAGAGGTTTCAAAGGTTCAAGAGGCAGATTTGGTGGTGGAAGAAGTACAAATACATTTTATGGTAGGTGCTACAATTGCAATGAGTTTTTCCATCCATCCTACAAGTGCCCTAAAAAGAAAGGATCTACATCAAGTGGTGGAGAAAGGAGAAGTGAAAGGAGAGCTCAAATTCTTCAAGTCATGTTGCTTCTCTAGAAGTTGGGGAAAGTTTGATACTAAGAAGAACACTCTTGAATACATCCAAGGAAGAGGAGACGACTCAAAGAAGAAGCTTTTTCAAGAACACATGCAAATGTAGAGGTAAATTATACAAGATTGTCATAGATTTAAGTTCAACTGATAATATGGTGTCTAGTGAAATGGTAGACAAACTGAAGTTGGAAAAAGTTCCTCATGAAACAACATATAGGGCATCTTGGTTGAATGATAATCAATCACTTTTGGTAAATGAGAAAGCATATGTTGAGTTTCAGATTGGCAGGTATAGAGATAAAGTTCTTTGTGACATTTTACCCATGGATTGTTGCCATCTACTTCTTGGAAGGCTATGGAAATTGGATAGGCGTGCATTATATGATGGAAGGGCTAACACTTATACCATTGACACGGATGGGAATTATTTCATACTAACAACATTGTAGGAGAAGGATGAAGCAAAAGGCAAGGCTGCAAAGATAATCATGTTTGGAAAGAGGGATCCTATAAGGTTTGAGGAAGAGAGAAACAAGGTGTTTGCAGCCATTGCAAAGGTTGCAGATGATAGGATAGTGACTTTGAAAGGTGATACAGTGATAGAAGGAAAGAAAAGAGGTAATAGCTTGGTGTTAAATTTTGATTCAGAGGAGATAAAGTATGGATTGTTTGTGAGGCAGTAAAATGAGTTAGGAAAGTGTGATGGAATTCTAATTGGGACAGCCATGTTTCCATTGACAACAAAAGAGGTGAAGGGGTAGTCTTATTCTAAAAAGGAAGAGGTATACAAGTCTAAGAAAATAAAGATCTTAAAGACAAGGGGTTTGATAACAAAGACAGATGACAAATATGGAGTGAAACAAGGTGCAAAGCAAGGACAGACAAGTGAGATTGAGAATGCAATAATATGGAAAGAAAGGACAGCCAAGAGTAAGGTTGATAAGGGTCAGTTTTTAGGTGTCAAGATAGATGTAATAATAGTTTATGATAAAGGAAGGGTGAGAGAACCATTACTTGATTAGTATGGGAATATGGAGCATTGTTCAAGTGGTAACAAGATCAAGGATGACAAGTATAATTTGAACCAAAGGCAAGGTGTACCTGATGAAAGAGTTCAAGAAGGACAAAGGCATGGACTATTCAGTGATGGAAAAGTTGCAACATCATTTTCAAGAGACTTGGAAAATTTTCAAGGAAGGGGTGTATGGTGCAGGGGCACCTTTGGGTAAATGTTGTCAATCAAGGTCATTGTTAAGTAGGTTGTAGGGTGTTTTGTGTCATTTTGAATTAAATAAGGTCATTGTAGACCATATATATAGGGTATTGTGAGTCATTTTTGTTTGTTAGGATTCATTTGAGCAAAGATTGCTAAAATTGCAAAATAATGTAAAAAGTTGTCATATGTAAAGTTGCAAAAGTGTAAAAAAGGAAAGATGTAGAATGCCAACGGTCATTTGAGGTTGTTGAATCAATTATCTTTTGGAGGGAACAAGTTTAAATACATGAGAAACCTCGTTGTAAAGCTCTCTTGAAGATTTTGAAGGAGAAATCAATCAATTATCTATGTTTTACTATTATTTTTTGTGTGCTTTCACTGTTCCAACCTGTGTACGGACCTATTCTGTGAGAAATAGCTTGTACATGTTTTGAATTGGATTCATACATGAACTAATAGCATCATGAACATTGTGGGGTTTGATTTCATAAGGTAATAAGGGTTTTATAGCTTATTCTCTATATATGGCCTGAATAGGGTTTTTAAGGGTTTTGTTGCTTTAAACATGCAAACAGACCCATTCCACCTGTTGTAAACACTATACCTCAGTGGAATGGGTAGTAATAAGTATTAATAGGTGTGTATATGGTTGTTATGTGGAGGGGAGGTCTTTGATAGTGTGGGCTTGTTGCCCTAGTTTGGAAAAATGGTGTTTTTTGAATGAAATAGATAGGTTTGAGTGTGGAAATGATTGTGAATCTTGGAAGTAGTGGTTTATGGTGAACTTTTAAGTCTTTGCAGGCATCTCTAAGTGTGTTTTAGGCCTATCTTTTTTTGTGTGGAAGTCTGGAGCATGGGTTTTCAATAAACCCTTGGGAAACTTGTGAAAAAGGAGGATTTCATGGTTAGGATTCTTGGAGGTCAATTGCTCTGATGAAAATGGTGGAATCCTTGGTTTTGAGGTTTGGTTAATGCTTACCCATTGAGTTTTGAGATTGGGAAGAAGTTTGGAAATAGGTTCCTTTGTAAAAGTGGCCTAATTGGCCTTGAAGGACAGCGTAATTGTTGAGAGTTGTGGAGGTTGGTCCAAAGTGACCCTAGTTGAATCTAAGATATGCTTTAGTATGCCCTAATGGATATTTGAAAATTTGTTGGTCCTGAGTTGAAAGGAATTTCACTAAAAGATATACCTGTTTCAGTCAAGTGGCAATACTACTAGGTGATGGTGAAAGCTTGATGTGATAAGGAGAAAGTTGAAGTTCTAAGGCTTGGTGAGTTGTTGTGTTGATTGAAATTGTGTTGTTTGGTTTGAAGGCCTCCCTATTTGACATCAGTTCATCACTTTGTCAACTCATTGTGGTAAACCCTTTTTTTTTCACATCATCGTTAATGGTGAACCCAACATATCGAGCATTGCAATTTTCTAATTTTTGGAGTCTCTCATTGCATCTTAGGTAGATCTTGCATTCATTAAGATCTCATTTAGGGTTACTTGCTTTGCATTCAAAATATTGCATCTCATCTAGGGTTTAGATTTGCATTATTTTACATTTCTTTAAATCTGAAAAATACAAAAGAAAATCAATCATTTTGCATATCATTTAGATCTCATAAAATTTCATTTGAAAATAAAAACAAGTTTTCATTTCAATTTAGGCCTTGCATTTCATCTTTTAATTACACATTTACATTACATTTCTAGAAAATCTCAAACTGAAAGTCACTGTCTCAGAACTGGAATTGAAACATAGTATTGAAAGCTTGCAAATCATTAAAAAATAGTTTAAAAATACCTAACCAGGACCTAATGAGTCCCTAATCAGGTCAAACCTACATGTTTCGTAATCTAAAAAGGCATAAAAAATCACCTAGAAATCCACTAAAACATTTCAGAAACATCTAACCATGACCCATTCGCCCTTATTGGTGAATGAGTCCCTATTAGTTACTAATCTTCATTTTTTGGACATTAAAATATCAGTTTCTAGCTTCTGTTTGGTGTTGTTACAGTATTGTTTTAGTTTCCTAAATTTTTGTTCCATTAAATTCATTGCATTTAGCTTAAATTTCTTCATTTTATTGCATTGTTAAATTTAAAATTGCATCCAAACATTTCATTGTTAGTAAATTGTATTGCTTGAAATCTAAAAATTGCATTTCATTCTAGGTTATTGCATTGTCCCTTTTCTATTCTAGGGTTTGCACACTATGGTTGTAAAACTTGCATGAGATTGACAACTTGGTGTCCTATTTGAAATATTATTATAAGACGTAGTTTGAGGCTCATGTCATCGCACGATATCTCACTCGTCGTTGATCTTGGGTTTCCTAACTCTCTTTCTTATAGTGTTGAGAATCAACCCTTGATGGCCCATAGTTTGCATGCTTCATTTCCTATGACTTCACCAGCTATAATCATTGACAAGCTAGATGAACAACTAGAAAAATTACAAGCTCATATCCTTAGTGAATACATATACATTAGCTTGGTTCCTATCATACAAAATCTAAGGAAAGTGCTTAAAACTCAAAAGGAAACACAAATCATCTATAGCCTTAGTTTCTTCCTTCATGAGTACTTGAATAAACAAGAAAATAACAATATGCATGCCACAATCAATCCTCCTATTAAAATCCAAAACAATGTTAACATGGATGATGATATGCAATTACCTCCCATGGAGAAGGTGATAGCATTTATCGAAGCTAAACCTCGTAAGGGATTGACTAGACAACCTCTTGACATTGCTTTCTCACAAAATGACATACTTAAATGTGCACCTAATGGTCCTCTTTACATATTCGGGTGAATCAATTATGACAAGCCCACTAATGGGATATTGATTGATCCTATCTATGGAGAAAATGTGATCACAAAGGAATTCTTATATGTGCATAAGTTATATCAAGAAACATATGCTAACCCAAAATCATGGATCAAGACACATAATGTATTTTCTTTCCCTACGATAGGCTTGACAAGTCTCCCTTCAAAAGTTGGACTGAAAACACTAAAAGTATCATTCTCCATCATTCCACAATCAGACCAATTTCATGTGAAGCTAGGCTACCCATGGCTTCACTCCATGAATGTTGTCCCTTCAGTTTTGCATAAATGTCTAAAGTTTTCATTTAATAATGATATCTTTATAGTGCATCATAGTGGATTTAATCCTATATCCACAAAAGGGAATTTTTCATTAGATTACTTTTGGCTCGAGCCTATGGAACCTATCAAACCTTGTGAGGATTTCTTTTTCAATCTTACCAAAAATTCAAGGAAAAGAAAATAGCAGAACTATCCCTTCGCAATATGACTCAACCAACTATCCTTGATGAAACAATGATTGAACCAAAAACACTTCCGAACATACAAGAACAACCTCTTGCACTTTCCCACAAGAGACCACGAGATAGCACAAACAATCTCATTGTCCCTCCTGGAGTCAAATTTTTTTACAAAGTCAAAGAGAAAGTGGTTGAACAACCTATTGTGGTTTCTTCTATTCCTCCCAAGGAAGAAAGGAACCTATGATTGAAAAACCCGCTCTTACACAAAAACAAATTAACAATAAACTGAAAAGAAATCAAAGTGCTAGAGAGTGTAGATGTAGATGTCGTGCTATTGCTTGTAGATTACAAACTCAATAAAACAACCATAACATAGAAAATAAAAATCCAAATCTACCTGAAGCAATGCATGAAGACTCTCAACCCTAACTGCAACATAAACAAGAACATTACATGGACATTGTTATTCGACCTCCTATTGTGATTAACTTAGATGATGACATTGACATTGCAAAGATTGATGAACAAGTGCATGAGGAGTTGAATACATTGTTTTCCTCTTTTATGAGCTTAAATGAAAAATATCCTAAAGAGAGTGTTGAACTTGGTGAGTTTCCTAGTTGGGCACTTGATGTTGTCCCTTTGGCTATTTTCCCACCTTTTGTTTATACCGACCAAGATTGGGAGGTGGATGACCTGCTTTAGGTTGACTCACTTGTGCCTTACTATTCTTTTACTTTTTCATTTTTCTTTATGTGATTGCATGTACGTAATGTGATCCCCTTTGATATTTTGTTTGATGTATCCTCTCTCTTCTTTGTGCATTCTTCTATATGTACCTTTATTCTTCTCTATGTCGTAAGCATCCTTTTCTTTGTCTTGTTTTTTTCCTTTTAGGGATGACGCAAGGTTTCAAGACATTTATGTCTCTTCCATGTTGAACCAAAAGCTTTTTCTTTATCTTTTTCATTTGTCTTGTGTTTTCCTTTTGGGGATTACACAAGGCATTGAGACATTTATGTCTCTTCCATGTTGACTCAAAAGCTCTTTCTTTATCTTTTTCATTTGTATTGTTTTTTCCTTTTTAGGATGATGCAAGCCATCGAGACATTTATGTCTCTTCCATGTTGACCCAAAAGCTTATCCTTTATCTTTTTCATTTGTCTTATTTTTTCCTTTTGGGGATGATACAAAGTGTCGAGACATTTATGTCTCTTCCATGTTGACCCAAAATCTTTTTCTTTAACTTTTTCATTTTTCTTGTGTTTTCCTTTTGGGACGACACAAGGTGTCAAGACATTCATATTTCTTCCATGTCGACATGAATTTTTTTCCTTTTTTTTTTCTTTATTTGTGTCATTCTGCTAGTTCTATGTGTATTTGGGGAATGATGATAGTTCAATGCTCTTATAACAAAACTGTAGTAAAGACATACTGACCCCAAATCCATAGATCCCTTATGTATTTGTGGGGGACACCCTTCCTTCCTATTTCATGACACAACTTATTTCATAAACATATGACTTGGCATAAGGTTTTCTAAGGAAAGATCTCATATCTTAGGACAAAAGCATTGGCTACTTTAAAGCAATTTCTCACAATAATAGTGTACATCAATGACATCTTTCAAAAAAAAATTATAGCGCGATTTTTCTTTTTTCTTGTGATGTTTCCTCTTCTTGGTGGTGTCATTTGGTTTGATTTCATCCAAGAGTGTACGATCTACTAACATGGCATGATGTGAATGAGGCATCCCATGGGCGACGATCTGACACTTTTGACTTGTCCTCTCTTGGAGACATTAGGCACAATGTTCCATAAGAGGAAAACCTTTACCTGAACAAATAAAAATCCCCTTTAACAAAATTTTTACATGATAAAATCATTTACAAAATCATTACATTGTGGTGCCTTATTAAAATTATCAAGATGATAACTTTGGTACAGTTAGCATGATGGGAAGTCGATACACTGGCATGACTTTCTCATTATATGGTGTGAATCTGACACACTGGCATGAATTTCTCACTAAACCACTTCTTTGGGATAACTCACCTAGTGGATGAACTGAGGTTCCACTACCCTAGAGCGAGCAGCATATGTTATGGATAAACAACCATGTTTCACATCACATTGAAATGGTTGTGCTTGATCCTTCATTTTTTATTTTTTTATTTTGGCCTTTAACAGGGTATGGTTATGTATCTTTGTTATTATTGCATACTTAAGTGTCTTGGATGTCTACTTTAGTGTGAGTTTGACATGGGGTCATCCTCTCACTAAAGTGGGAGCAAAATGTAGTAACAGAAAAAGTAGCCTTTTCCCTTACTTGGTTTGGATAATTAACATTAAAACTGAACTAATGATGTCTTGGAGTAGTGTTGTAATTTTTTGCACATATTCACATCATTATAGAACCATTATTTGATTAAAACATGCCTTAATTGGTCCTTTTCAAAGGTGTTGTGAAGTGTTGTAACACACTTTCATGCTTTTCTAGGACTTATTTACTTAATTAAGCCTTATGAGCTCCTTTCTGAATAAAATGTACCTAATGTGTACATTATTTAGGTGTTGTAAAGTGTTGTAAAGCACTTTCACATTTATCTAGGGTGGTTTTAATTAATTGTGGCTGATTAGAGCTAATTATCCCTTTTAATTCAAATTTAAGCATTATCTATGACACCTCTAGAAGATTTATCCTGACACCTAGTAATTAAATGATATAACATTTAATTTGGGAAAATTTAGGTCCTGGAAAATGGTGCAAGGACCCATTCACCCTAGGTGGCGAATGGGTCCTCCCTTAATAGGACCCCCATTTTTTTGTTGATCCAGAATGGGTTTTTAGTGCTCTTTCCATCCCCTAGTTTAGGTCCTAGTAAACTAAGCCAGGACCCATTCACCCAAGGTCCCTTTTTAAATTTCATCTTGGCGATAATTTAGTAATGTTTGTTTCCAGATCTGGTGTCAGCTTTAATTGTTTGAATTTTGGGGTTAATCTCCTAATTTAGTATAAATAAGGGGTTAATTCACCTAGTTTCATCCTAGACTTTCAAGCACTCATGCATTATAGAAAATTAGAGTTCACAAGAGAATTTCAAGAGCATTCATAAGGAATTTCAAGGCAGATTTCAAGAGTTTATTGGAGCAATTCAAGATCATATCATCATGTCAAGGGTTTGATGCATGCATTCATGTTGTTGAGCTAAGAAGTGGATGTAGCATTGAAGATCTATTGTAAGCATTGTTTCACATCATATTCAAGGATAAAGATATACATTCTTCATGGGCACTACATGTTAGTTTGCAAATTTGTTTCACAAGACAACATCCAAGGTATTTGCATTGCATTATTTCATGCTTCATTCCTTTATTTCATCTTTTGGTTTAATTGCCTACAAGGGTTTTGACTGAGGCAAACCCCCATTCAATAAAAATCAACAAGTTTTTCCTCCCTTCAATGTTTGATTGTAGGTTTATAGGTTAAAGATCAAGTGGAGCAAGTTTGGAGAAAAATTGTCGAAGTTGTCAAGTTGCAAAAGTTGTCATTCAAAGTGCAAAATCAAAGAATTGAAGCTACAGAATTAACTACAGACTTCCAAAACTTGATAACTTGGATTTTGAGAGTGCATACATCAAGGAACAGGACCCTGATCTCAATTTTAGAAACCCTAATAGGGACCCATTCGCCACTAAAGGCGAATGAGTCCTTTGTAGGTTAAAAATAGCAAGTTTTTGACTAGCTACACACATTTTTATGCTCTAAAAACTTCCCTCATAGTTGTTATAACAGTTAGGTAGCATTTTCTATTGATATTTGCATCTTTTGGCTCTCATAATTGTAGCTTTTTATAGTGATTTTGGTGGAAAAACATAGTGGTTCATTACTTTGTCAACTCATTGTGGCAAACCCATCATTTTTCACCTCATCAAAAACATGTTATGGTCTTCGATACAAATTTTTTTTTAAACACGAATGTAATGAAAACATGAAACAAAATAGGAATCAAGTGAAGTATATACATTACTTTTCCAAGCAGGGTCTAGGTTTGCAACATTCATCTCCATCTTCATCTAATACTTTATCATCTATTGTATGTGTGACATCTTGTGATAAGAAATAATTTTTTTCTTCACAAGGAAAAGAAATGTCCCCTACTATTGATCAAGAGAATATATTTTTGAGGATTCTCAAAATCCCATTGATTACTCATCCTCCAAGAACACAAAATAAATTCTACAAAAAAACTCATTTTGTGCAATCATCGAGTGCATGGTCATTCTACCAATGAATGTCAAGCCCTGAGTAATAAAATACAACTTAAGGATTTTGGTGCTCTTCCATGTGTTGATGCACCTAATTCCTCTAATCGATGATGATCTTCATCCTATTGTGTTGCTCATCACTATGTGGCATTTGTAGCTTTATGTGTTTTGCTCATTGTCATTCATGGTGGTACAGTCTTAAGTGCAACCATCTTTTTCATGGCAGCACCATGATAGTACTTGGTGTGCTTTTCCTTGTCTCTATGCTTGGGGGGCAAGGATAAATAATTTTTGGATGTGTGAATTCTTTTCAAGGATCCCCTTTTCCCCTCTTTCTCCTTAAAATACCAACATAGTAAGTAATGTTGACATTTTAAGGGGGGCATATATTACCCCTATCCATTTCATCTTATGACATTTGACCTATTGACATACCCCCTTTAGCGATGGTTTTGTTTGTAAAGACCCCTAAGGCATCATTATAAATTCATCCCCTGTGATGTTAAGCGCCTATTTGTCCCTCGTGACATTAAACTTTGTGCACCCCTTAAGGTGATTTTTGTGTGCTCCCTGAAGTGTGGTTTGTATAATCCTAGAAAAATGGGTTTTGTTGGTCTATGAGTTTAGAGAATTTCTGGCATGGATACCTAGCATAACACAACTTTCTAGCCAATAGATCCATGTGGCTCATGAGTAATTTTACATCCTTGTGAGAGCATCATTTACTTTTGACAGCACATTTGATGGATGTTGTTTGGTATTTGAGATAATATAAGATTGAAGTCTCTTTGCCTTACCAACTTGAATACTTTTAGTACTAGCCTTGTGTTTATTGTGTGTCTTCTTCATGTTTTCATTGTGCTTACATTGTGTTTGTGTTCATTTCATTGTCATCTTTATGTTATATCATGTCATATGTTTTCATTGTGTATGATTCATGTTTTACGATGTGTATGTGTATGTTGTCTTGTTGCATTACATACACGTGTGTTCCTTTGTTCTTATGTTTTCTTTCCATAGGACCTTTAATCTTGGGTGCTTGATCAACCCCCTAGAATTATTTTCATCCTATCTCTTCAATATTGGGACAATCGGACCCCTCTTGACATTTTTTCTACTTTAGTGTGAGTCTAAGCATAAGTTCATACTCCCACTAAAGTGGGGGCTAAATGTAGCATCGTAAATTATCACTCTTGACAATTTCACATTATTTGTTTCTCCCCTTTAAGTTATTGGACCTAATTAAGCACTTAATTTCCTAAATTATGCATTCCACAACTTATTTTAAATATTTTTTGACAATTTACAAGCTTAAAACAAATTTTCTCACTTAATAGTTTATCCTCGACACTATTTTTTTAGAAAATAGGGCTAGGAAAGTAGCGCCTAGGGCACGTATGTCCCCCTATTTTGGATCCAAATTCAAATATGTTGGTGGTATTTTATTATTTGAAATTAAAATGTCTAAAGTTGGCCATCGAGATTTATTTTTTGGGAAATTAGAATAATAGCATATAAATACATAGTTATTGGATTATTTCAAATCAATCTAGCAAATTGGAGAATTTACAATCAAGAAATTATCAAGAGAAGTATCAATCAAGTCAAGAGAAGTCATTAAATGATTTATTGTAGTAATTAAATATCCAACATCATGTATGTGAGTGTGTTCATGTTTATGTTTTCATTTTGTTTGTAAACACTAACCCCTAGTAGGTCTCCAAACAATTCAAGCATTCAAGAAATCAAGAAAGCAAGATCAAGACCTTGAAGTTATGTGTATGAATTTAGTCCTTCAAGGAAGCCATTGAAGGGTGGTGATTTGTAGCACTTTGAGATTCATCATTCTTTTCTATCATTTATCTATTTATCATTGGCATTGCCATTATGGAAATGAAAACACTAACATGAGGTTTGACTAAGGCAAGCCCCTAAATTGCACAACCCTTGCTCTCTCTTTGAATGGGAAAGTTTCATATCTAAAGAGGATTGAAGGAATATTGAATATCCATTATTCATTATTGCAATTGAAACACTACACTTTGAAAACAAATGGAAACCTGCCTATAGAATTATTTGATAGTGATTTGAAAAATTTGTAGGAGAAAATTGGAAGCTATGATCTGGCTCTCAAGGACTACAAAAATATATCTGAAAAACAACTACAAGGGAAATGGTGCCCCCAAAGGAAACTTCCTCAAAAATCAAGCTAAAATTTATACAAGTGCACATTGTCTTGCTCAGTCCAAATCTAGTGTTAGAATTTATATTACAGTTTCTCAATTATCAAAATCTTGCATTTTCAGTCTAGGGCACATAGTTTAATTAGGTTAATTAAGGCAACTCAATTCCAATCCATTCCCAAGGCTCTAAAGGATCATATCCAAGTTTGATTGACTCACCTTCATGGTTCAAAGTCAATCTAATCACCTTGATTTGCATCCTAATGTTCTCTTGAGAAAGGCTTGATCCTAGTGTTTTATGCATTAGACCTAGGATCCCTTTTTCATCAAAAGACCATTAACTCTTGGAGCTACATCATGGGAATTAAGCCAACTCAAAATTTTCATGAAACATTGAGTGTTGGAACACCTTTTGGCAGACATAGATCATTTCTAAGGCCCAAATCAAATATATAAACATTCCTCACATTTCATGGAGAAAAAAAAAAATCAACTCTTGTTAATTTAAGCTAAGTCAAGTAGAAATAAATTCATGGAGAGTGAATTAGTATAACGTAGGATTGGATTCATGTTCTAAGTAATTTACATGTACGATTGCAATAAGTCTATGGTGGCCTATGATCCAGTTTGTAATCTACATGTGGTAGGAAAATAAACATTATGTAATCATTTTGTTGTGTTAAATCAATGAGAAATTATTTTCTATTCATGATAATTTTTTTGTGTTTAACTTTGTTACAATTTTTTTGTCATTGATGTCAACTTATGTTGCTATTGTAAAAGCACTAGTGTGTTGTCTTTAATGAAGAGTTATGATGAAGGGATGTGATGCTATCAGATCAATATCATCTGTACATAGTTGTACCTTATCTTTTGAAGTCCATGTAGCCTATCTTCTAAAGTTCATGGATTGATATCACTTGTCAAAATGACTTGATTGATGTACTATTACATATGTTTACCGATGAAATACTTTACATGGGGTATGAAGAAAAATGTATAAGTCTTCAAATTTTCAAAGGCACAAAGAATTGCACTATATAAGCTTAGTTAAATGCTCTCCATTTCTCCGCAAATGAAGATGTGGCCTTTTAGTTTGGGGGATAGCTCAATATAGCTATGAGGTATGTATTTTCCAAGTTTCATTGCATAAGTGTTACCACAAAGTTTTCTAGAGTTAGAAGAAAAAGAGAAAGTCAAGTTGTTGTGAATGGTTGCCTATGGTAGGATAGAATATCATTGCACTTCACCACATTATCTCATTTTTATTTGTGGTTTTTGATTTTTGTTAATATAGATAATGTGTTTTCTCAACTCAAAGTACATGTGGTGTGATTCATCGCAGAAGATTGTGTTAGTGAAAGTGTGTTTTTTGTGTTTTGGAAATTTAGAAGGTTGGTAAATTGATGATTTAATGACTTGCATTAGCAATTAATTGTTATATATTGCTGATAAGTGGTTTTCATTGATTTCAACACTATTTCCATTAATGTCTTTAAGGTTATATATGTCGAGGATATTGAGAACATTGTAATAAAATAAGTTGTAGGTTGTCAGTGATGCAGTGAAGTTCAATATGGTGGCTAGCTCAGTATATTGATGATAAGAGGTTGTGGATTAAAGGGTTTGTTGACAAGTATATCTAGTTTATCCAAATGAAGTTTCAAAGGTTCACATGAAGATTTGATTGAGTTACGAGTATCTATGTTCTGATAGATGTATATTGCTTTAGTTGGTGTTCTTGAAATAAGATGATGTGATTCTAGTAATTTGAGTTGTTGTGGATGCTTTTGTGGTGATTCATGATCCTTGTGGATGTTTCTAGATCATTCTCTATCTGTGTTGTTGGTCTGCATTCATCGTTGTGCTCGCGATTGGTGATTTTCTTCTGTGATTTCATGTTTTTCATGATCATGACCGACAGGGTGATTGTAGTGTGTTGTGGATCTTCGAGGCATAATTTTTGAAGGTGTTTCATATTTTAGGATGTTTTTTTGGGTCCTTACTATGTTTTGGCTGACATTTTTTGTCTGCATTAACAAATTATTTATTTATTTGGGCTGACAATTTGTACACATTTCATATTTTATTGGGTCGACATGTAGTTGATGTTATCCTTAGTTTTGGATATATATGATCGATTGTTTATACCATTTGATGGTATGGTGTGTGATGTATGTTGTGTGCTAAGTGTGAATAATGTTCTAATCTTTCAAAGGAAGAAGTAAAGTGTGAAGAAGAGTTTATGAGCTTAATCAGAACTGTAATCAGGCATTAGAAGATGATATTTTCTCAGTTCAAAATCTTTTGGATGTAATTTGAATGTGACTATAAGATAATGAGTCTTATTTTGGGCAGTAAGCCTTTTGTATTTGAGAAGTTTGCTCTAGGCAGTGTGCTTGAATGCATGTGCATTCCCCATTTGTAATACTTTTAACGGGGTATAATCTTGTGGATTAACCTCCATCATGGTTTTTCCCTAATAGGGTTTCCATGTAAAAATATTGGTGCTATGTGTTTTTTGATGTGGTGATGGTTTATGCTTTCATGTTTATTTATCAGATCTGAGAATAATTTTAATATATATAATTTATGTGACAATTGATTCACCACCCCCTCTCAGTTGTCTTCCCTTGTGTTTCCAACAATTAGTATTAGATCAGGTTCCTCCGGAGAAGCTTGACCGCTTGAGGTGATCCAGGATGGTGACATATAAGAAGGATAGTCTGAGATTTTATGGAACTAATTATTCTCTATGGAAGACTCAAATGGAATTTCATCTAAGATGCATTGGTGAACCTTACTAGACAATTACAAAGAATAGGTATATCATCCCACATAATGGTCCTTCTATTGTAGGTGAGATTAAGGAAGCTGAGTACAATATTAGGGCTAAGGAAGCATTGTTGAGTGCTTTGATTGATTCCGAGATGACAAATGTAATGGAGCTAAATACTGCTTATGAGATCTAGAAAAAGTTGGAAACTTTGTATGAAGGTGATACCCATGTGAAGATTGCTAAGCTGCAAAGCCTAAAAGGGAATTATCAAACGTTGAGAATGGGTGAAGATGAGAACATCACTTCTTTCATGCAGAGAGTGAATGAACTTGTGTGTAGTATCAGATGTGTTGGTCAAACATTGGAATAATCGGAGATTGTTGCTAAAGTGCTCAGATCCTTGCATGTTGCATACAAACATAAAGTTGTTGCTATTGAAGAGATTCAGACTGTGACAAATGTAATGAGAGACATTTTGATTGGTAAGCTTGCTTCTTTTAAGCTAAGTGATTTTGGTGAATCTCTTCCTAAGATAGAATCTGCATTCAAGGCTACTAGCTCTAGAAAAGATAAGCAGAGATATGATCTGGGTGAAATTTCTTCTAGAAAAATGTCCAAGTATGAGCAGGAGATGAGAGAGATTCAAGAAGAAGAGAGAAAATTGGATGAGATTAAAGCACTTATTGTCAAGAGGGTAGCCAGAGGAGAAGGTAAGTATAAAGGGAAATTTCCTCTTAAATGTTTTTCTTGCAATAAGATAGGTCATTTTTCCTCAAGGTGTCTAGAAAGAGTTCCTAAGCCAAGACCTAACAAGCCTAGATTCCAAAGAAAGTGTTATTATGTTGCTAATGAAGGTGTGACAGATGATGAATCTAATAAAGGGAATTTAAGTGAGGATGAATGGGTATTTATTGCTATCAAGGAAAATGATCCAGTACCTACTAAATCTGGTAGTTGCATAAATGTGGAGAAAGCTCTAGTTGCCAGAGTTGAAGAAAAATATGAATGGGTGATTGACAGTGGATGCTCTCATCACACAACAAGTGATAAAAGTAAATTTGTGAGCTTGGAAAATTATGATGGTGGCATTGTAAGATTTGGTGATGACAAAGTTGGTGTAATCCATGGTAGAGGATCCATTTATCTTGATGGTAAGCATAATACTAATGATGTTCTATATGTGGAAGGTTTGAAGCATAATCTCTTAAGTGTTGGATAGATGGCTGACAAGGAATACAATCTTCAATTCAAGGATGGAAAGTGTAGAATATTGGGGAGTTCCAGAAATGTGATTGCATTTGGTACAAAAACAAAAGGTAATATCTTTCACCTAAGTGCTACTAGTAAAAGTTGTCTGATTGCTCAAGTTGATGAAAGTTGGTTGTGGCATAGGAGATTGTGTCTTGTAAACTTTGAAAATATTATCAAGATAAGTTCTACTTAGGCAGTGAGAGATCTTCCTAAGTTCATAAAACCTACTAATGCTATATGCAAGGAATGTCAGTTAGGGAAGCAAACTAGAGTTTCATTCTAGAGAAAACAATATTGTTCAAATGAAGTGTTGGAGCTTGTGCATACTGACTTGTGTGGTCCTTCTAGAGTCAAAATTTTACAAGGAGATAGGTATTTCATGTTACTTATTGATGATTATTCTAGATTGATGCGGGTTACTTTCTTAAGGGAAAAATCTAAAGCTCTAGAGAAATTCAAGATTTTTAAGGCTATGGTTGAGATAGAGACAAGTTTGAAGATTAAATGTCTGAGATCAGATAGAGGTGGTGAAATCACTTATGGTGAGTTTAATTATTTTTGTGAAGAGCATGGGATAAAGAGACAATTATCTGCCCTGCAGACCCCTTAGAAAAATGGAGTTGTGGAAAGGAAGAACAGGCCAATTCAAGAAGCTGCTAGGACCATGATGCTGAAAGGAAATGTTCTGCATATCTATTGGAGAGAATTTGTGAGTACTATCGTTTACACTCTCAACTAGGTACATGTCAAAGATGATACTGGTAAGACTCCCTATGAGCTATGGTTTGGTCATAATCCTACTATTAGATACTTCAAAATATTTGGGAGTAAATGCTATATCAAAAGAGATGAAGATATAGGAAAGTTTGATGCTAAAAGTGATGAAGGAATCTTTCTTGGTTACTCTACTAAAATTAAAGCCTACCAATGCTACAAAAAGAGATTGAGGAAAGTAATTGAAAGTGCTAATGTCAAGGTTGATGAAGACACGGTTAGACCATCCAAAACCTACGGATATGATTTAGACGATCAAAATGACAATTCAAATAAAGGAAAGAAAGTACAGAATCTAAATCAAGTTTAGATCATTCTAGTAAATCAAGAGGAAGAAACTAGTGAAAGTGCAAAAGTGAGATCACAAGAGCTTGAAGTTCAAGAACACCCTAAGACTCCAAGGTATGTAAGACTAAATCACTCAGAAGATCAGATTATAGGTGATAAGAACAAAGGTGTTCAAAATAGGAGAAGAATTTCAGAAGAATATTGTTTGATCTCAAAGATTGAGCCTAATAGTGTCAATGAAGCATGCAAAGATGAACATTGGTTGGAAGCAATGAAAGAAGAACTACTGAAAATTGAGAATGATACATGGATTCTTGTTCCTAGACCTAAGGACAAAAATGTAATTGGAACTAAATAGGCCTTTCAAAACAAACTGAATGAGCAAGGTGAAGTTGTTAGAAACAAAGCAAGACTTGTGTGTAAAGGATATTCTTAGATGGAAGGAATTGAATTTGAAGAAACTTTTGCTCCTATTGCTAGGATTGAAGCTGTGAGACTATTTCTTGCTTATGCTACTTACAAAAACTTCAAGGTTTATCAGATGGATGTCAAGTCAGCATTTCTAAATGGTGAATTGGAAGAAGAAGTGTATATTGAGCAACCTGGTGGATTTCAATTGACTGATCAGGGAGATATGGTTTTCCGGTTGAAGAAAGCATTGTGTGGACTTAAGCAAGCCCCAAGAGCATGGTATGCCAAATTGGACAAGTATTTTTTGAAGCTTGGATTTAATAAAGGTACTGTTGATAGCAATTTGTATTTCAAGATTGATCATGATAAAGATTTGATTGTTGAATTCTTTGTTGATGATATCATTTTTGGAGGAGATGATAGTTTGTGCATGAAGTTTGCTGATGAGATGTAGAGTGAGTCTGAGATGTCTATGATTGGAGAAATGAAATTCTTTTTGGGATTGCAAATTACTCAGCTAGATAGAGGGATCTTTATATCTCAGTCCAAGTATGTGAAATAACTGCTAAAGAAGTTTGGTATGGAAGATTCAAAGCCAGTTGGTACACCTATGGTGATCAGATGTAAGTTGACACAAGATGATGATTTTCCTAAAAAAATCAGACTAGATATAGATCATGATTGGTGGATTGCTCTATTTGACTCAAACTAGACCTGATATCATGAATGTCATATGCATTGTTGCAAGATTTCAAATTGATCTTAAGGAGTCTCATGTGACAGTTGTGAATACGATTTTCAAGTACTTGAAGGGGATAGTTGATTTTGGCCTATGGTATCCTAAAGAAGATGACCTTACTTTGAGTGCTTTTACTAATGTTGATTGGGCAGGAGATGTGAATGATAGAAAGAGTATTAGTGGTGGTGCATTTTTCTTGGGAAAGAAGTTGATTTCATGGTTAAGTAAGAAGCAGAATGCCATTTCTTTATCTATTGTAGAGGCAAAATACATTGGTGTTGCTAACAATTGTACTCAAGTATTGTGGATGAAGCAAATGTTGAAAGATATTAGAGTTGTGTATGATTAACCTATTGCTATATTCTATGATAATTCAAGTGCAATTAACATTTCTAAGAATCCAGTGTTGCATTCAAAAACCAAGCATATATCTATCAAGTTTCACTTTTTGAGAGAGGTGAGTGAAAAGGAAGTCAAATTGGAGTATGTGCCCACTAAGGAACAGATTGCAGATATCTTTACCAAGCCATTCCTAAGGATACTTTTGAGTATCTCAGAGGGAAGCTAGGGGTGATTACCCCTCCTAATCAAAATTAAGAATCATTGACTTGCATCAATCTGTGCATTTCATAGTCATATCTTGTGATTTGGATTGATGTTGTGGTGGTTGTGACTCAGGGGGAGTAGTCAAATGTTCAGAAATGTGGTTCAAAGCTTGTGTGGAGAAAGATAATGTGTACCTTTTTCATTGATTTCAAAGGGGGAGAAGAGTCATGTGAAAAACTATGAAAGAGTTAAGGAGAAAAGAGTCAAAATCTAAGGGGGAGAAAGTGTTAAGAGAAAGTATCATTGATGGTGTTTTTCACATCATGTATTGCCATCAATGCCAAAGGGGAGATTGTTGGATATTGCTAATATGTGGTTGTCATTGATGTCAACACTATTTCCATTAATGTCTTTAAGGTTGTATATATCGAGGATATTGAGAAAATTGTAATAAAATAAGTTGCAGGTTGTCGGTGATGCAGTGAAGTTTAGTATGGGGGCTAGCTCAATATATTGATGATAAGAGGTTGTAGATTAAAGGGTTTGTTGACAAGTATATCTAGTTTATACACATGAAGTTTCAGAGGTTCGCATGAAGATTTGATTGAGTTATGAGTATTTGTGTTCTGACAAATGCTCTATTGCTTTAGTTGGTGTTCCTAAAAGAAGATGATGTGATTCTAGTAATTTGAGTTGTTGTGGATGCTTCTGTGGTGATTCATGATGCTTGTGGATGTTTCTAGATCATGCTCTATCTGTTTTGTTGGTCCGCATTGATTGGTGTGCTCGTGATTGGTGATATTCTTCTGTGAGTTCATGTTTTTCATGATCATGGTCGACAGGATGATTGTAGCGTGTTGCAGATCTTCGAGGCATAATTTTTGAAGGTGTTTTGTATTTGAGGATGTTGTTTTGGGTCCTCACTATGTTTTGGCCAGACATTGTTTTGTTCACATTGATAAATTGTTTATTGATTTGGGCCAACAGTTTGTACACATTTCATATTTTTTTGGGTCGACATGTAGTTGATGTTATCCTTAGTTGCAGATATATATGATCGATTGCTTATACCATTTGATGGTATGGTGTGTGATGTATGTTGTGTGTTAAGTGTGAATAATGTTCTAATCTTTCAAAGGAAGAAGTAAAGTGTGAAGAAGAGTTTATGTGCTTAATCGGAACTGTAATCAGCCATTATAAGATGGTATTTTCTCAGTTCAAAATCTTCTGGATGTAATCTGAATGTGACTGTAAGATAGTGAGTCTTCTTTTAGGCAGTAAGCCTTTTGTATTTGAATAGTGTGCTCTAGAAAGTGTGCCCGAATGCATGTGCATTCCCCATTTGTAATACTTTTAACAAGGTATAATCTTGTGGATTAACCTCAACCATGGTTTTTCCCCTGACAGGATTTCCACATAAAAATCTTGGTGTTATCTGTGTTTTTTATGTGGTGATGGTTTATGCTTTCATGTTTATTTATCAGAACTGAGAATAAGTTTAATATATATAATTTATATGACAACTAATTCACCCCCCCACTCTTAGTTGTTTTCCCTTGTGTTGCCAATAGTAATTTCTTGAAACTAAGTAAAGAGGTTATGAGAAGCATGTTTGGGACTCGCAGCATTCTCTATGAGAACTGCAAGGTGATATTTGATCTTCTCCTGTACTGCAGTTGGTCTGGAATTGATATTTGGGTGTTAAGCATTTGCGCTAGTGTGAAATGGCCTGAAATGGTAAAAGGAGAGTAGAGGAATGTTTGGAAAACCATATAATGATCATGACATGATTTGCATGGTGTTATTTTGTTTCTTCAGTATGACCTTTGTTTTAGAGATAATATAAAGAAGGTTAAGTGTTTGCTAGGCCGACTTGGTATACTAAGGTGTTTGCACTAAGTGTTTGGAAGTGTACGCTAGTGTGGAGATGCATGATAAGGTAAAATAGATCCTAATTATCTCTTAGTTTGAACTACATTTGATTCCTACTTATCGCAGATATTTTGGAAGTTGACAATCATAGTTGTTGCACTTTTCATGTTATATGTTTCATCTTGACCGACAAAGGAGAAAGTTTTTAAAGTGTTGTGAAGAATATATAAATGTAAGATCAATATTATTTTGGCAAGTGAAATGTGAATTTCAAGTGAAAATGTGCAAATAAAATAACCATAGAAGCTATTTTGATAATGAAATGTGGAAAGGATCAATTTAAGCATAGTAGTTCAATAGTGATGTTGTTGCAGAGATAGTGGAGATAGTTTTGATGACAAAAAAGAGGTATTTGATGATATTATGATGTTGTGAAGCTTGATAGAGTGATTGAGAAAAATTAAAATAGTATTGCATAGGTTGGAAAGGCCAACGAAAATTTGAAGCAGTCTATTTTATGATTTTGTATAGAGGATGTAGCCTCATTTTTTGTTGTAAATGTTGTAGCACTTGAGGGAGTTGTAGCTTCCTTTAGGTTGTAGCCCATAAAACTTGTTGTAAATCCTATTTTCATTTATGAGGCTAGATTTGGATAGTAGATCCAAGTAGCTTTCTCACCATGGTTTTTCCCTTCTAGGGTTTTCCATGTAAATCCAGTATTATGGTTGTGTGCTTATGTGCTATTTTTCTTATCATGTTTTCATTTGATTAATTGTTATTGGAAGTGAAGAATTTCATTAAGTATTGATTCAGCACCCCCCCCATCTCAGTACTTTTGTGTGTTTAACAAACTTGTGGTTGCACAATAGGACAATCCTAAGTAAACTTCCATTAATCAAGAACATCATATTTACTTTTTATTTTCTAATTTGTTTAATTAAATAAATTAAATTACCTAAGTAAACTTAATATAAGATAAAATTATATAACTACATCAAAACCCCTTTAAGTGCAACTTAGAAAAAAAAAAGAAATGGGTCCCAACAAGAAAAGTCATATAGGTGCCCATCCATAATTTGAATGAACTTCAAGATACTGTCATGCCCACATTTTTACATGTGGACATGTAACACAACCAACAATTTTTTTTAATTTAACTTCTAAGTCCTAACTTATCTCATGTGAAACCAAAAAGGAAGATAAAATGGAACACCTTATGTCTCACCCTTACTAGATCAATCTCCATTTCCAATATTAGGTTTAACCAAGTAGGCCAAATTAAAATGTGAAATGTTCAAAATACACCAATAGACTTATGTTTAATCATTAATTAAAATTCATGGTTAGACTACATGTCGTAACATTACGTTCTAATTTATTTTACTAAATTGAAGTTAATTACATTTATTAAAAAATGTGGCATTACCATTTAAAATCAACTAAATTCTCATTAAAAAATTCCACAACATTTTTTGAAGTTGTTTGACTTATTCATTTAGTCATCAAATTTATTATAGTAACATTTACCTTCACCAAGATAGATTAATTATTTTAAACACTCAATTAATACCACCCTTGACACAATAATTTGATATTCCCTTAAAGTCTTCTACTCAACCCATTTACTAGATTTGAATTTTAAGTTGTGTAGTTAAATAAGATGCATATAAAAAATAGTGAAAATTAAATTACTCGTTACCCATAATTCTAGGGAAATGCTAGGGGTTAATCGTAGATTTATGAAGATTCTATACATGACTGATAATTTGTGTATACAACAAACACCAGGATTAAAATTTAATGACATTGTGAATTTCTTCAAATTTGTTATAGAATGAGTGTTATAGAATCCATAATTTATATTACACCAATTACTTCTACTAGTCAACCAATAACAATAAAGATCACAGTTTTCAACCAAATTAAGAACACTATTATCAACCCACCCTAGGTTATTATCGGGGATGTTATTATCATAAAGATTGCTTGAAATCCTTCCAAACTAATACCCAAGGAAATCAGATTCAGATTCTTGGCTCTAAATATCTTCCAATGCACTGATATTATTATCATAAAGATTGCTTGAAATAGACAGTTGTGAATAAAGAATGAAAGAAAACAATCCAAGACATTTGGAGATCAAAAGTTCTAAATCTAGATCCATAAGAAATTTTACACAAGAAATGAAAGTTTTCATGCATTAAAAGAGCATTTATTTATGCCTATGGCATCATGACTACCAAACAACGAATGGACAAAAATTGTATATTAGCAAAATGAAGAGATTCCTCAAGAGGTCTTTCATCAAATGATTTGGGAGGAAGATGAGTAAGACGGTTACAATTAGTATCTGGTTAAGATTTACTATGTTTTATAGATTGAAAGTATCTGGAATACAATTTAATTGATTAACTATTGTTAACCTTAATTGAGAAGTAATGTAATTTGGGGGAGGAAAAATAAGGTTAATGTAGTAACATTACTATTGTTAACTGTGGTTACTTCCATCTTCACTCTTGCTTGAATTTGGTAAGACCTTGTTTATTTTTCTTGTAGAAGAGGAAGTACATTGTTTTATAAATTCTTTATTCTTTGAAGTTTTATAGAAATGAATAGGTCAAATCTTGTAATAGTTTGTTGAATGGTTGTTCCAAACTTAGACAAATTCATTTGGTTTTTTACTATGTGTATAATTGTATAAGCATGTTGAATCTCCTAGTATGTGTTTCTAAATCATAATTTCATCATGGTTTAAAGTCATCATAGTCAAGTCTTGTAAGCATTTCAAATGAAATTTTTTCTACCATTCCATATTTTGGTCAAGAGTGGAAGTGAGATCCAATACCTACATAACTATAAAAATGATCCAGTACCCAAAATTGATCTTATGCCAATGATAACACATGCAATTCATCTTTGTTCCAATGCAACCAACAATGTTTGTGCTTATATCTACATTGCTTTCTTAATTACAGATCAATCTCCAAATAGCACTCAATTATCTTCTCTATTTTATTTTATTTTCAAAATTATACATGCATAGAGATAACATACAAAGAATTTGAAATTTGTAGCTTTTGTTTGGAATCTTCCCTCTAAATAATATTTAGAAGTAAAGAAGAGTAAGGCGTACTCCAAAGGGAAGGATTACCTTTTAGATTTTAAAATTTAAATAATAAACTCTTGAAACTCAATTTCATTCTCATTAGAGGGGTTGGGAATGGAATTATTATTGACCACACATTAATAACTCATGAATCACCTATGGACTTAAACAAGTACTTTGCATGGTTAATTTTGTGGTTTAGTATGGATAGTGGAACAATTTAAGTGCATATATAACTAATTTTAAATGTTAAAATAATTTAGACTATAATTATAATATAGTTACAAATGTTTAATGGAATTATAAACCTCATTCCAATAGTGTTATCATGGTATTAAATTATAGTTTGAACCCTACTATTTGGTTTCTATGAACATTCTTGCGTATAAATTAGACTCTCATATGTTATCATTATAATTTAATTATATATGGAAGCTTTTTGTATTTTATTCTATAAATAAGAACTTATTGTGTTGGTTAAAGATATATCTTTGTGTTGCAAAGACGGTTGTCGGTGCACCATAAGATCAAACTATTAATGTCTGATACAACTGCCAGAGTTAATGAATCCACGGGAGGCGGTTAAGCCATGTCACGAACCCGAGCACTATGCTGCATAGCACAAAGAGACCAAGGGTGCACACCTTGCAACAATCCCCCCAGTGCAAGCAAGGGGTTCAAACCTGTGGCCCAGGCTCTGATACCAATTATTGCAAAGATGGTTGTTGTTGCACCAAAAGATCGACTTATTAATGCCCAATACAACTGCCTGAGTTAATAAATCCATGAGAGGTGATTAAGCCATGTCACGAACCCAAGCATTGCGCTACACGACACAAGGAGAGCAAGGGCACACACCTTGCAACACTTTGATCATTACATTCTAGAATTATATGGAGTAGTGTCATTAATAAATTATATATTATTTTCAAATATGCAATTTTTTTAGACATCCTATTCACTCATCATATTTATGATGCATTACAATATTGCATTAGTTTTTTCAATCTCTAATATTGGTCCAAAGTGAATGTAAATCTTCACTTTGTGATCCAGAGGGTGATCCAACCACATTATAATATTCTCATGTTGATGGGAGATGAAAAACTCACATTTAGATATGGTTGTTTTACCCAAATCTTTGAGTCTAATACAAATAAAGTTCTCTAGCCACTTTAGAATATATTTGTCTTTTATAATACATTTATTCCCCCATAAGTCATATGGTATGATGAAGTTTCTTTTAGTATACCTTATGATATGCTCAAATTAGCAATGTACGGATGTTATTTTTTTGAGTTGGCATTTTATATGTAATGCTTGTTGGAGGTGAAGTAGGAGATAAAATTGGGCCAGAGGGCCTAGCTCAATTGGCTAAAGCATCTTATTGCAGGAAAGAGGTCATGAGGTCTACTCTCCCCATATCCCCGTGGTACTAGAGGGTGTGTCACGCCAACATCACTAGTTACATGAAAAAAAATTACTAGGCCCACTATAGTTTATAGGCAAGGCTACCTGATTCCTACAGTCTAAAAAAAAAAGTAGGAGATAAATGATGTTTGTTTTGATAATTATATTACAAAGTTATAAGATGGAATTTTTTATTTTTCACGACTATCTAAGGAGTTCAATATATACTATAAAAATTCTAAATTTGTTGGGTATAAATTCACCTACTTATAACGGGTCCAACTATTGCCCTAATAAATTATCCGAGGGGGAGGGGAGGGGATCCTGGAAAGGATAGCTCACTCGTTGCTAAATTTTTTTTTGATAATTACTCTAATATTAGTAGTGTGACTATTTCTTATTCTTGATGGAAAAATGAAAAATTATTCATATTTATGTTCATGAAAATATCTTATGATCTCCTTGCTAATGATCATTAAACATTTTTTAAAATTTATGTGCAATACTATATACTCATTGGCAATTCAAAAATGCATATTAAGAATATTTTTCTACACCAAGAATCAAATTTATTTGATTATTGTATTACTCATTATGCTGATGATTTCATTTATAGGAAATCTACCATATAGTATGTCTTCAAAATAAATGGTACAAACACTCTTACATGGATGGTCTAATAATTTTAAGAAAGCCATCTTCTATGATTTTTAAATAAAGCCCAAAATATAAAAGTAGCTCTTAAAAAATCAATGTGACTGTTACCAATTTTTCACCACAGCTTGATTGGTGGAGCTGGCTGAACAATATTATATCTTAAGGTGAAATTGCAGATTATGTTTAAGTGTTGTTTTGCATTTTTATCATTATTCATTGACAGTGGTGCATTTAGAAGAGAGAACTGAATTTTAGAGTGCTATTCAGATGTTCCAGAATTAAATGAAGTACATAATTGAGCATATAAATAATAGAACATTTTAGAATGCTTTCGTTCATTTCATGGAGAGATTCATATTTACATAGTTTCATTTGATTGCAAGAATCAGAATGATATTACAACATTGCATTGAAATGCATTTTCTTTTCAAATGAAAAGCATAAAGATGAAATCAAATATCCACACAAGCCATGGATGTGACTGTCACAATGCACCATTAATAGTACACTACACTATTGAAGATGCAAAAGAAAAGTCACATAAGTAAACGACATAATCATCATTGCCTGTTTTGGCTGATGGTTGACGATGAATGGTGCGCCTTTGTCTTCTCGAGCTCCGATGACCTGTAAGAGAAAGGAGGGAGATGTCAAAGGCTCCAATTATGAAGTAACCTATATGAGTCACATTGGAACAATCAAAGAAGTACAGAAGAAGTGAGTTGAAGGAGAAACAGCAATATGATCATCATTTCTTATTTTATTCTAACATTGTTTGTTTCCTTGTGCAGGTATAAGGAAAATCACGAAGCCGATCATTATCTAAAGACCAAGCATGTGGAGAAAAATGGGCTCCCACAAGGGTAGAGCTCGACATGCTGCCCTATTCATAATAAATGGGCTGATTTAAAGATTGCATCATCATATTCATCAAAGGAAGTGAGATACAACTGAAAGAGTAAAAAAAATTATCTATCAAGCTATTAAACCAACTGTGCATTCATAACGATCAGGTTAATTTTTTCTGAAAGCTACAGGTGAACATTGAGTTTAACTCACTCAATTAATTCAACTCAGTACCATTATGTCAAACATTGTTGCGTAGTTCACGTTCTGTGTTATTTGTTCATCATGATCATATATGTCATGCAAGGTTCAGTTCATCAGTGTTCTTTTCACAACCAAGGATAGTGAACAGGCATACATTATGCCTTAATGAGGAGTTTTGTTTCAATTTTCATCATAGAAGTGAGCAAATTTAAAGAACAGTTTGTTAAGTGGAACATAAAAATGCATGAAGAGTGCCATGTTGAAGCTCAAGAGTATGAAAGACAGTCGATGCCCTCAAATAATAAAGGGACGATCAGTTCTAGTTTGGCTGATGATACAATGCAGCATTAGGGGATGCAATATGAAATGATCATTCCAGAATGATGAGGAAAGAGCAAGCATAACAAAGGTGTCTCAGAGGTGTTAATTATGCATTGAAGAAATAAGGAGACAAATGCAGGAGTACGAGGATAACTCTACAAGTTGCAAGCAAAATGCAAATATAAGAGGGTTTTAAACAAGCTTTCAATTTTATCATATGGTGGTATACCTGTGCAATGGAATGATACATATTTTCTAGGTTTCTAAACACTTATATGCTGAATGTTGAGAAAACTTGAATGCTAAAAGAGGCTCATTTTTTACACAATTATTGAAAATGTAAAAATAAGAGAGGGGTCGAACCCAGTTTTAGTAACAAATGCCAAGTCTAGGTTTTGCAACTGAAAGTGCAAAAGAAACAATGGTGGTCGAGCTAATTTTCATGAGAATATTAAAGACAAATAGATATATTTCCAGCTTACCCATGTGAGTTTTCTTTTCAAACAGAATATCAAAGTAAAGCATTGGTTATAATGGGTTGAGCCCATAAACTAAATACAAATAAATACACATATTTTGTTACTCTCACAAGGGTTTTTGTTTCTGAAGGAAAATGATACAACAAACAGGAAGTACCCACATTGGGGTTTCAAGTAAATATACAGATTTTCACCATTTCCAGCCATCCATGTGGGTATTTTGATCACAATAACAAAACAATTTGTTCTATCAACTGAGATGATAATTTTATGTGAAGTAACAGGTATTCTGATGGAATTTTATTCTTGGTTCAAGCTTCAGAATGTATAAAAACCACGAAGTTTTCCATTTCCAGTGATACCCATGAGAGGGTTTGTTAAGTAAATAATAGGAATTAATGCAAAGAACTAGTGGTCGAGCTCCGCAAGAGAAATCAGAATAGATACATTTTCTTCAAAATATACAAATACCCATGTCGTTCTTTTTTTTCAAAAGTGTGAAATAGACTACTGGTCATTTGGGTCAAACACATAAGAATCATACAAAATGAATATGTAGTTTTTGAAACTCAAGTACCCACATTTGGGGTTTAGTTTTAAGCACAGAAATTGCAACTTTCAGAGGCTACCCATATGGGAGTTTTACATTAAAACTGAAGAGCAGAGAAATCATAGTGAATCGAGCCCATAAGCTCTAAAAAGTGCCTCTCCTAGGATACATATGTTGTGGCCTGTACATGGCCATAAAAACTGAAGTAAAGGAGAGATTCTTTAAGTTTTTGAAGAAGGAAATATCTGGCTGAGAAGTGGCTTACCAGTTCGAGTCTGTGGAGAATGCTATAGCCGCGGCTAGAGCTATATTAGAGTCTCAAAGCTCCAAGCAAGTTACTAGTTCGAGCTCACATGGGCGGCCAGTGAAGATAAAGACCACAAAGGTAAATAAAAAGATTCTAAGCCACGGCTCAAGCTCTTTAAAGTAAGCACAAAAATATAAAGAAAATGCATTAGAGGTTGTGTTAGCTATGGCCTCAAGGCCAGAATGAACAAAACAAAAGCCATAGAAGTATATTACCTTGTGCTCAGTAGAGAAAAAAAAACCCCTTGAGCAGATTCTTTCATGAAAACTTCAGATAAAGCTCGAGTTCAAAATCATATAGGTCAACAAGAAGAAGTAGGCACAGAAAGACAAAGGAAATCATAAAATAACCATGAGTAGGTCGCGGCCTTGTGGTTCTTTTTGTTCTTTTA
This sequence comes from Sequoia sempervirens, assembly GCA_007258455.2. Classification (NCBI taxonomy): domain Eukaryota; kingdom Viridiplantae; phylum Streptophyta; class Pinopsida; order Cupressales; family Cupressaceae; genus Sequoia; species Sequoia sempervirens. The sequence continues at coordinate 54,086 of VDFB02359128.1, forward strand.
TTAAAGAAAAAGAACTATGATACAAAGAAAATCAAGCTTACCTAAATGAAGTTTCGACTGTCAGAAGGAAAAACTAAAGTTTCTCAAGGCATACGAAGTCCAGTTTCAACTCAATCATGGCGACATGCTCTCAGGAAAAGCTCATTTTTCTTCAAGAGTGATCATTTGCAAAATGAATCATTATTAGGGTTTGGCATCTTTTTCTCATGCCCTAATTCGAGCCAACCTTATCATCATCTGGAATATTCGGTCAAAAGAACATGGGGAAATTCGAATGGGATAATCCTTGCATTATAATTTAATCAAAGTCTGAAGCTAATGATGGAGGCCAAATTTATATGCCTAGGTTGGTCGATACTTTAAGTCTTTAGGGCTTGTGTTTTGTTCCTTAGGAAAATTAAAGATTTGGTATGCATAGTGAATGCCTTATGACCTAGAAGTGGATATTGTTATCACTTAGGTTTTTGTTTTCTCAAAGGAAAATCAATTGTCCACTTAGGATTTTTAATTTTAATTGATTTTAGAGAAATCAATTGGAGATATTGATGATAGAATAATTATTATATTGATATTTTTATGATTTTTTGAGAAAATCAAAGCATTGTAATGGAGAGATAAGAATGTTTTTCTTTTTTTGCAAAAGATTTTATAATCTTTAAATTGCAAAAAATAAACAAATTATAAAATCTGCAATCCTGTAAAGTAGAATCGTGAAGTAATCTTTTATAAGTTGTTTTATGATTTCTTGCCATTTTTAGCAGATTCATTTTGACTTCTTCTCTTGGTCGGATTTGAGTCTTATCTTGGAGAGATAAGGTGTTTTTTGGGCTTTTAAAGTAGATTTAGCCTATTTTTAGAGGCTTGACAGTTTGATCATAAAAGCAGTATACTTTTTTCTACTTTTATGCAGTTTTTTGAGATAGTTTGAAGCTTTTTTCCTTGAGCTTCTTTCTAATCTCAGATTAAGGTTTCTTGAGAGTTATGTCTTTGAAAAGACTTAGTCTTTTTCCTCTCCTTCTCAGTTCAGATTTTAGTTCCTGCTCATACACATTTTTGAGCTTGTGAACCTTTTGTACTCAGTTTTGCAGATAGACATTCTTTCAGTTTCAGTAATACAGCAGAGTTCTTTCCATTTTCTTGTCTCAAGATTGGTAACAGTAGTTTGATGCTTTGTGTTTTCAGATTTGAAGCCTTAGTGTCCTGCTTTTATGAATTTTCTGTATAGGATTTCATGTTTTCAAGTTGTATGATGTATTCAATGTTTGTGAATCTTCATATAAATTATTGATGAAATCATGTATTGATGAGATTGTGAGAACTATTGTAATAGATAAATTGTTGTGAGTGGCAAAGTCTGTTTTCTTTTAGAAATAACAAGTTAACCATCAGTAGTTTTAAGTTTTGATTTCAGTCCATCTTTCTATCCCTTTTCTCAGAGGTTATTTAGAATAGGATTTATCATTCGGAGAACCAGCTCACTCTGGAGATTCCTTCTTCACTCAAATCACCCACATCTGAAGGAGGTTTCCATGTTTTGGTAGATTGTTGAATATTGCATTCAGCAGGGTGCAAATCTATTGACAACAATGACCTTGAAGATTTATGGAAGAGTTTCAATTGGATATTTATAATAGTTCCACCTTACAATATGATATTTGGGAGTTATTTTACTCTTACCAAAGAATCTCATTTGGAAAAATAGAGAAAGTCATATTGAAGATCATGGACACCTCACTCAAGTGAAATTATTCCATCATAAAATTTATCTCCAATTCTATTCAAGTGAAAGAATGCTATGATCAAAATAAAAAATTTATCTCCAATTCTATTTATATAAATATCTAGTGTATACTATGATCAAGAAAAAATAGATTAGAATCTTAGCCATCACTTATTAAATCCTTTGTGCAATGATTGGCCTTAGGTGATGCCATTGAAGGGGAGTGTGCACGACACCACCTCATGGATAAATCCTAGATGTAGGACCTAATAGGCATAATATAATACCTCTAGGAATTATATGCTCTAAATTCAAATAAATGTTTGGGCTTAGGTGATGCCATTGAGATGGAGTGTGCATGTCAATGCCACCACCTAGTGGCTAAATCCTAGATGTATAAATCCTATGGAAATTTATTAAATTTCTTCTTTATAAATCTTCCACTTATAAAAACATTGTATTAAGTCCTATAGGCACATTGTATTAAGTCCTACAAGCACTATGTAATGAACCTAGGGTGAGGTTGATTTAAGGAGGCTCAGGCTCCAATAAAAATCTTTATAAGACCTCATATATAGCATCATTTTTAAAACACGGGGATTAAAAATTATGAAAATATGACTTTCATGTAGTCTAAAATGCATGACTTTCATTTTGGCATATATTTGTGTGCCTATTTATTGTTATCAAAGAAGGCCCACATTACTGGGGTACTTCATTTTTTCTTTTATGAGGATTTACATGTGATTCCCCCTATTAACATTAAGGGGGAGTGTTAGAACATAATGTTATCAGGGGTCATACCCTGATAACATTTATATAATGTTCTAATATAAGGTTATTCAACCTAATATATTATATGATTATTAAGCATATCTCACTTGAAATAGTTATAGTCTAATAACTATTAGATTATTAATTATTTATGAATGGTGGTTGTTGAATAGGTGTGACTAATACCCCTTCAAGTATTATGCCACCCGTTCTCCTAATATTAAGGAAGTTCCCTCTCACTTGAGAAGTATAGAATTTGAAGATTGATAGAGAATTCTATCATTATGTGCATGAGGTATTATTGTGATTCAATGATAGGTTGGTAAACCATATTACAAACACAATTTTATGCAACTCAAACCAATCTTCTGCCCATACAACTCTACTTCATCAACTCTTCACTATTCAGCCTAGTTTCCTTGTAGGTCTCCAACTTGATGTTTTCACAAATATATTTTAGAGAAGGCCTTCAGTAAACAAACTCCATACCTTTTCAGACCCCCATTTTTCTCTCACAAAACATAACACAAACACTCAATAGGCCTCTTTGGACCATCTCCACAAAAATCAAGTTTCTATGTTGTCTAGACCCCAAATTAGGTCTCTTTTCCAAAGGAAGGCCCCTCTAAACCTTCTATCCATCCCAAATAACCATTGACAAACCTTTTCTTGTCTCAAAACCACCAAATCTCCAACCTCTCAGAATTAGAACACCCCTTAACACTATGATCCACCAAACCCTAGGTTTTAGGCTTTTTATGCTAGGAATAAGGAGGGTTATTGAAAACTAATGCTCCAGACCTTATCCCAACCTACCACCACCTAAATAACACTACAATATGTCTGTACTTGCTCAAAAATCCATCACCTAGGCTTGGAAACTCTGTTTCATCAAATACTCACCCTAAAACATCATTTTCAACCCAAAATTCTGAGAATTATTGACTAGGGCATCAAGCCTGGACTCTCAAAAGTTCTCCTTTTCCCTCAAAACCATACAAAAACCTAATTCCTACTACATAGGGTCCATTCCACTTAGATAAAGTGGATACAGTTAGTGGAATGGCCCTTCAATTCATTTTGGAGACTTTCAAACCCTTAATAAGGTATATACAGACTGTTATAGAAAATTGATCAAGACTTACACCAACTTCAATGCTAAACTCTCAAGTTAGAAGGGAAAATGTAGTGAACACCTATCTTTAACAAATTCAACACATTTTAGAACTCTCTACTTCTGTATGGGACCATACAGGCTTAATGAACATTGAAAATACAGAGAATTTGCAAAAAATAGGGCTTATTTGTATTGATTTTCACTTCACAACATTGGAGAGAGCTTTACATCGATGTTCTTGACATATTTAAACATTTCCCACAAAAAACAAAATTTACCAACCGCCTAAGCTGCCCTTTGAACTATCATGACTATTGAGATTCTCAACGTTACATTTTTTGTATTGACAACATTTTTCAATTTTTGCAACTTTTCACCATTTAGACCCAATGACTTCAAAACACAAAAATATGACCTATTGCATTCTAATTGGTCTATTTAGACCTTATTTGAAGGAAAATACTCAAAAACAACTTAAAATCTACCATATTCCCACTAATCATTCCATACCTATTTCCACTTGGTACGCCTTAATGAGGTAAAAATAACCTCATCATGATAATACCATAAATACTTGGTTCATACATGCAAATCTCTATCCTCTACCAATTAATTGAATTTTAGGAGAAATAATTGCTTAATTTTAGTGAGAACTTGTTTAAACTTTATTTCTTTTGATTTCTGAAGTAATTTTCCAATACAAATTTAATGGGTTGTTTTAAGTGTTTTGTAGATAATAATCAGTCAATCAAAGTTGCAGATTGAAGCATCCAGCTGGCACATGCTCCAGAACAGGCTTAAGATATACACTAAAAATATGCTCTGGAACTTTAGGGTGATGGACCGAAGATTTAGTTGTTCTTAAAGTTGTTATTTTTGTTATCCTTTGAATTAAAGACTTTATGGATTGACTTGAGCCTCTTAAATATTGTGTAATGGGTTTAAAGATATATGAGTTATTTGTAGATTTGTTTAGATATTTTCAATGGTTATGCATACCATCTGAAATATAGCATGTAGTTACAATTTCTCTATAAAAGATACGATCTCTAGAAGTAAGATATACAGTGAAAAGTAATGTTATACTGTCAAAATGTTTCTGAGGGTTATGAATAAAGAGATTGTTATCTAAAATTCTGAGTTATGAGTCATGGATGATAACTATGATTGATAGAAGTGTTTCTGAAATAGTTGTGAATGTGAGCTGAGAATGAATGTGTTAACCCATGAGTTGGCCACTCGACGAGAGTAGATAAGTGTTCTCTTTTATTATAATGTTGTTTTGTAGAGAGTCATTAAGTTTACTGTTATGAAATTTTAGTTCTAAAGTATTTGTTATCTTTTCACTTCCATAGTTTATGTTATTAACTATTAGAATCTTTATTGTTAAGAAAATGTTTTATGGATTGCTATAATTTTTTCTGCTTTTATAATTTTCCAGCTTCTTAGTTTAGTCGTTTATGTGCTTTTCAATTTAGTTATTATGCTTTCTAAATTAGTTTACTTACGCTTCCAGTTCAAGCATTTTATGTTTTCTTAGGAATAAATTACTTTGCAGTTTTATAGTTAGATAGTTTGAAGTTAGAATTAAACTAAAGTTGTTCTTAAAAGTTAGGAAACCTGAGGGAGATACTCCAGACCTCTTCTATTGCAGATTGCCTTGAACACTACCCGGTCGACAAATTGAATATTATATTCTAAAGTAATGGAACCTAACGATAGCCTATCACTTTTTGGCGTCGTTGTCGGGGACCCCTTAGCTCCTTTTGCTTAAGTGTTAATAGAAGACACCTAGAATACCTCTTTTAGGCCAAAAATACTATTTGTGGCTTCCTTTTCTGCATGGTTAGGAAAAGAGGCCCTCACAGATGATTTATACCAAATACCCCCCAAAAATATGTCCCAGTTATACATAGGGAGGCCCAAGGCTCAGAAGACCATTATGTTGATGAATTACTTGAGCCTAACCCACCCAAGGCTTTCCACTATCTCCCAGAAGATCATCCTGTAGTGCAACCTGTTGTCGACGAAATTATTTTTGAGGAGCATATTCCTCTAAAAATCATGGGAGATCGGAGGCCAAAAGCTAACCGAAATGATGCCAACCATAATAACAATGATCCTCCACTACCTAGAATGTTCACTTATCCTATTTCTCTAGATGTAGATGATGATACAACGATGAAAAACATCTCTCCAGCTTTCCTTCCAACCTTTCGTGGTTTACCTTTGAAAGACCCACACCAATTTCTCTTTGAATTTAAGGTCCTTTGTCAAACCTATGACTATAAAAAATGACAACCAGAAACTGAAGTTGTTTCCTTCTATCTTGAAGGATTCAGCCATGCGTTGGTTTATGGGACTACCATCTAGAAGTATTACAACTTGGGAAGAAATGGAGACTGTGTTCTTGAATAAATATCAGAGTTATTGTAGGGTGAGTGATCGTAAGGAAGAGTTGTTTAAAATTTGGCAGAATGAGGATGAGAGTCTAGAGGACTATTTGGATAGGTTTCTTTTCTTATCTAAATGATGTGGAGAAATGGCCATTAGTGTTGAGATTCTCAAGACTATATTTCTTAAAGGACTCAATGTTGATGCAAGAGGAAGTCTTGATTTAATGGGAAAAGGTGATGTGTCACAATTAAACCTTGAAGACATGTGATTTGTGTCATAATTTTTCACGTACTTGTGGAGGAATTTGAAAAACAAATCTTTTCAAAGGGAATAACGAGATAGGTAAACTTTGAGAAGAAATAGAAAATCTTAAGACAGACATACTTGTCCAATTGAACACTATGTTAGATGGTATACAAGCAAAGACATGCAACCCTGAGACTTTGTCAATCTATTGTCCTAGGTGTCGAAATAAACATCTTTTACGTGAGTTACCTTTAGACAACGTTAATGTTTTTCAACTTTGTGAGAAAAGCCACCCTACCAATCAATGTGAGCTTCTTACTGATCTTAAGAATACTAAGAAAAAAATTGCTCAGGATGAAGAAGAAATAAATGTGCTAAATCAACACCAGGGAGGTAATTTTTCTTATGGGCAGAATTCCAATCCTACATAAAGACCCCAGAATAACTGGGCTGGTAATCAATGGCCTCCATCTTGGAATCAGCCCTATCTTCCATAGCCTACTTGGGGAACTCCTTACTGGGGATCTCCTGAATGGGCAAGTCAATCATGGGGAACTCAGCAGTGGCCAAACTAGGCACAACAACAATGGTACCCACAACACATTGCTCCCCAATGGAATCAAGGAAATAATCAATTTTATACCGGTCCTAGGAGGAATCAACAACAAAATTTGTTACCTCCACCTCAGAATCTTCCTCAGACTGATTAGGTAAATCAACCTCAACTTCTAGCACAACCACTTCCCAATCCTAAGAACAATCGATAGAATACTCTGGTATATACTACTGAGAAAGATAATGTCACAGGACTTAATGAAATTCATTGTGGAAATGTTTAGTTACATTCCGGAAGGACACTTCAATCGCCCACTATTGAGGAAGTAGTGGACAAACCTATTTTTCAAAAATTTGAGAAAGATACTACCGTACCCGTGAATATTACTGAGTCTTCAGTAGCAAGAGCTACTAATTTACCTCGGGAGGAGGGAGGTCAGTCTTTGACTGAGTTTAGTAAAGATATCCCTTCAAAGGAGAAAACTCAAGCACCATTTCTGGAGCATCTGAAATCAACAATTCTGAAAGATACTCTGGAAATGACATTAGCTTCTGAAACTGCATTAATTCAAGAAATTAAACAATTGCAAAAAGAGGTTCTTTTGTTGTAGGAAATAAACGAAATCCCCAAGTTAAATCAGTTGATCAAACAACTGTGTATTAGAACTCCAGGAAGGAAACCAAAGAAAATAAACCTGTACATATTGATGGTTATTTAGCTGAATTTTTGTCTGGGAAGACTATTGCTCCAAAATATGATGATCCTAGGAGTCCACTAATTACTATTACAATTAATGAGGTAGCATTACCTAATGCATTGGTGGATTTGGGAGAAGCTATTAATGTAATGACAATGGATGTAATGGAAAAATTAAGTCTTACTGATTTAAGTCCTACAACTACAGTCTTATAGATGGAAAATCAGTCTATAGCCATTCCAAAAGGTGTTATAAAAAATGTACTTATTAAAGTTGATGGATGGGAATATCTAGATGAATTTCAAATAATCCAATCGCTTACACCTAAAGATAGTTATCCAATAATTTTTGGAAGACCATGGTTGGCTACTGTTGCTGCTAAAATTGATTGTCGAGAAGGAGGAATGACCATTTCACATGGTTAAATAGTAAACATTTATTTTTATATCCTCTTGCTAAGCCTACTGAATATAATAAAGTCTGGGTTGATGAACCAGAAGAATTTAGTGGGCAAGACAACTTGGCCTCCTTGGCCATGGTAGTAATTAAACATGGAGAGGAATTAGAGGATGAGTTAGTAAATGAGGTTGCACACTTGGCTATAGGTTCGAGTGAAGAAGTGATAGAGGATGTACCAGAAATTTTGGGACAACCGATTGATATAAGTGGAATGGAACAAAATTATGTTACCGTGGGGATGCCTTATCCCTTGGCTAATATGATTCCTAGAACAAGTTATTTCTTTGATGATATTACAATATTTCACCGACTTATACCTATAGTTTTCCTCTCAACACTTTGTTACGACCAATACATACTGTCACTTCATCCTATCCAGGAACAAAAACAATTATGTTACTACCAGGAAAAACTGTGAATGCCAATAGTTGGTTGACAGAAATACAAGAGGATAAATTATTTAATGTGCTGGTAAAAAGGTCTAAATATTTTTCTTGGGACTATATAGACATGAGGGGGATTCACCCGAGTGTTTGTACTCATCACATTTATATTGATCCTAATATAAGACTTGTTCGTCAACCACAGAGGAGACTCAACCCCGCATTAAAGGATCTTGTCAAAATTGAGATTGAGAGACTCCTTCGTGCAAGATTCATTTATCCTATCTCAAATAGTAAGTGGGTGTCACCTATGGTAGTTGTACCAAAGAAAAATGGCAAGTGGAGAATTTGTGTGGATTATAGAGAACTCAATAAAGCCACCTTTAGAGATTATTTTCCCTTACCATTCATTGACCAAGTTTTGGACAATTTGGCTGGGAGGAAATATTTTTCTTTCTTAGATGGATTTAGTGGTTACAACCAAATTTAGGTAGCACCAGAAGACCAAGATAAGACAATGTTTACTTGTCCTTGGGGTACATATGCATACCGATTTCTTCCTTTTGGACTTTGTAATGCTCCAACGACTTTTCAGAGGGCCATTTTGGCTATATTTGTAGCACTTGTCAATGATTGTGTAGAGGTTTATATGGATGATTTCATAGTTTATGGATCAACCTATGATGAAGCTCTTCAAAACCTGGATAGGGTTTTGGAGGTTTGTGAGGAAAATCGACTGTCCCTTAGCCACGAAAAGTGTTTAATAATGGTGGAGCAAGGAATAGTCTTAGGCCATAACATTTCCTCGAAAGGAATAAAAGTTGATCCTAAAAAAATTGAATTCATTCAACAATTGACTGTACCTCAAACACAAATAGATGTTCAAAGTTTTCTTGGACATGTTGGATATTATAGAAGGTTCATAGAAAGCTTTAGTAAGATAGCAGCCCCTATGTTTTCTCTCCTCCAAAAAGATGTGGAGTTTAATTGGACGTGTAAGTGTCAACAATCATTTGAAATGATAAAAGAAAAGCTTGTCTTTGCTCTTGTACTACATGGACCAAATTGGAATCTTCCCTTTCTCATTTATGCTAATGCTTCGGATGATGCAATTGGTGTAGTATTAGGGCAAGAAGATGAGGATGGGGTAAATATGCCATATATTTTATTAGTAAAAACCTAACGTCTGCTGAGAGAGACTACATGACAACAAAAAAATAATTCTTAGTTGTGGTTCATGCCATCAAAAAGTTCTATCATTATATTACAAGATATAAAGTTATAGTTTATACAAATCATTCAGTTGTAAAATATTTAATGAATAAACCTGTAGTTAATGGTCGAATAATGAGATGGTTACTACTTCTTCAGGAGTTCAATGTGACAATACTTGACAAGCTAGGGAAATTTAACAAGGTGGTAGACTTTTTATCTCGAATCAACAAGAAGAGGGTGACCGAGCACCTATACAAGATGAGTTCCCAGATGAAAATTTGTTTTCTATCTCTATAATGGTTCCTTGGTTTGCTGATATTTCCAACTATTTAGCTACTTCTGAAGTACCTCATGAATTTACATCAAAACAAAGGAAGCGACTTATTTGAGAGTGTGCACCATTTAAATGGATTAATGGGATTTTATTTCGTTGTGGACCTGATATGGTTTTGAGAAGATGTTTCAAGGCTGATGAAACTTATGGTATTCTGAGGGCCTATCACGATGATCCTTCAGGGGGTCATTATTCTGCAAAAAGAACTTCTTGTAAAATTTTAGGTGTTGGATATTATTGTCCTTCAATGCATAAAGATTTTAAAAATTATGTCCGTCATTGTGATGAATTTCAAAGAGTAGGAAGACCAATTGCTTCTACAGAAATGCCTTTGCAGCCTCAAGTAACTTTGGAACCATTCAAAAAACGTGGGTTAGATTTTATTGGCTTCATAGATCCTTCATCTCAAGGGAAAGAATATATATTAGTTTGTACTGATTATCTGACGAAATGGGCAAAATTTTAAGCTTTACGAGTTGCTAGAGAAGAGCAAGTTGCTGACTTTCTCTATAACAAATTTTTTCTTCAATTTGGAGCCCCCCGAACTATTATCACCCTCAAGCAAATGGTCAAGTAGAGGTGACTAATAGGGAGTTAGAAAACATATTGACAAAAATTGTCTCTTCAGGAAGAAGAGATTGGGCCAAGAAATTTCCTGAAGCCATTTGGGCGTACAATACAACATGGAAATCTACAACTGGATTCAATCCCTATGAGCTTGTTTTTGGAAAGAAACCTCTTCTTCCCATTGAATTTGAACTTCAGACCCTACGTATAGCTATGGAGTTGGGTCTAGATTTGAAACGAGCTCAAATAGAATGAGTTTTATAGTTAAATGAGTTGGATGAGCTTTGTTTGGATGTTGTTCATCAAACAGAACTAGTTCAACATCAACGGAAAGTTTGGCATGACAAATATATTAAAGAGAGAATTTCATAATGGTGACTGGGCCTTGCTATTTGATTCAAGATATAAAGACCATAAAGGAAAACTCAGAACTCATTGGGCGAGGCCATATGAAATCTTTGAAGTTTTCTCAGATGGCACAGTTTAGTTAAAACCTATTGATGGTGATTTACGAACTCTCTTAGTTAATGGTCATCGCCTACGTATTTACCATAAACCAATTAATAAAGAAAAATTTACAAAGCTAGTAGAAATGCAAGGAGAGATCCAATGCATTGACTATGCCAAGGAAGAGTCTATTTGATTTAATGTTTATATGTTATCTAAAAATTAAAAAAATGAAAATTGGTGAAAAATTGTAATAAAAAAGACATGTGTACCCAAATTTTTTTTAAAGCATTTTTCATAAATTTCGGACTTAACATGTGTTTTCATTTTGCAGGACCTCTCATAAAGGAATAACAACTTCTAGAGCATTGTTCCAAGATGCTCCAAAACTTGATCATTTAGCTGGCCAGTGCTCCGGAACTTGATGGTCTGAACGCTCGATGCTCCAGAACCCGCTCTTCAGCCTACCATGTTGGAAGGATGTTCTTGTGGAATGATATAACTCCTGAAGTTTGAGTTAAGTGGTTTTCATTATTTTCTTCTCTCCAGTTTTTGCTTTGGCTGCATCTTTCGACGATGCTCTGGAACTTTCATCTAGTTGTTGCTTTGGCTGCATCTTTCGACGATGCTCTGAAACTTTCATCTGGTTGCTACTCCAGCTGCATCTTTCGACGATGCTCTGAAACTTTCATCTGGTTGTTGCTTTGTCTACATCTTTCGACGATGCTCCAGAACTTTCATCTGGTTGCTGCTCTAGGTGCATCTTTCAATGATGCTCCAAAAATTTCATTTAGTTGTTGCTCCGGCTACATCTTTCAATGATGCTCCGGAACTTTCATTCGGTTACCGTTTCGGCTGCATCTTTCGGCGATGCTCCAAAAATTATCCATTTTCCAAGCTCCTAATGCATTCCTTACATGTGCTCTGGAACTTTAACCACTTTCTTTGTCCAAATGCATGCTTGACGCATGCTCTGAAACTTATTCATTTTTCATTTCGCCAACTCCTTTCTAGAAAAAATTTCAAATCTTTCTTGATGCTTTGATTATTGTACATTAGTACGTGCGCCTTCTTTTTCCATTGTAAATAAAAGCCGACATAATAGCCTATCTTCATTAATGACTTTTTCATCCATGAGCTTCCTCATTCATGTCATAATAATTATATTGTCAACTCAGCCAATACCCTTGCATCATCCCGTCAAATCGGTAGAGGTATAAGATCTTCAAGCAATCATGGAATGGAAGTAAGTAAAAAAAAATTCTTTAAATAAGCAGTTATTTTTGAATAAAATATGATTGATTGGCAAGAGTTTCCTTTCCCAATTTAGTAAATTGAGCCACTTGGTGATTAATTGTTAAGTACGCTACTCTTTTTGCGGCCCTTCATGAAAATTGAAATTATTACACAGCAAGCTCTAAGCAAGAGTAGAGTAAATGATTACAATCAGATCATATTTTTAAAAATATTAGTGCACAAGTCTTTGGCATTATTGAATTTTTCAGCAAGGTGGTAAGCAAGAGAGAGAAAAAAAAATGGGCGGTACAAAGAAGAAATCTGAGCCGGCTTCTGTAGAAAAATTGTTGGGGTTAAGTAACATCTCTCGACTATTTGAAGAAGTGGGTTGGTTGGATTTTGTCAGGAAATTCAAAGGGTATAATGAAAAGCTAGTGAATGCATTTGCGGAAAATTACTCTAATGGTCAAGTGATTCTGCATGGGAAGCGTTTCAAGGTAAGTTCAAAAATTATCTCTTCTATTTTAGGGTTAGAAGATCCTGGCATTAAAATATCTAAAACAACACAAACCACATATCAAAAATTATCATAATTGTTTCTTAGACAGGGAGATCCTCAACCCATAATAGTTGTCAGTACTAGGGGAAAAAATAAGGGGTTTCAGTGAGCTTCTATCTTAGAACCCTGGGGTGCTATTGTTGCATGGATTATGGATATTTTACTTGTGAAGGTCAACTCACTATTGTGGTAGGACCAGCATTCCACATGTTAACACATTTGCGGCATGGGAAGGAAAACCATGCTCTAAGGGTTAATTTGCCTCATTTCTTGAATGATTATATTAATTCTTCAATAGAAAGATACAAAACTAGTTCAGGGCCATTAAAACATCATGGGTTAATTCAATTGATTTGTAAATATCAATTTTGTAAGAAACCTAAAAGCAAATGGGAAAAAAATTTGGGGAAGTTTGATATGCCTACATCAGGAAGGAAGATAGAATTAGGAGAATCTTCAAAACAAGTTGCTTCACCTTCTGGAGCAACTTCCCCCAAAGACCCTAAGGCTCCTGAACCCCAAATTCCTACAGTTGGTGAGGAAGTGCTAGAATTTAGAAATGATGAGTTTGAAACTCCAACCCAAATAGAAGATGTAGAGATAATGAATCCAAATGTAGATACTCATCCTATTAAGAAGAGGAAAAGAATAACTATTCTTCTAAATGATCCAACTATTTTAAATTATCAGGATACTCCTCCTTTAAGGTGGAGTAAAAGATTATCCTTTGGATCTACAGAAACCCCAACATAGAGTAAAGAGAATAGATCAAAATCTAAAAAGCAAAAGAAAAACTTGGAAACTGAGGCGTCAATTCACCAATCCTCAAAAAAAGAAATGTCTATTGAAGAAGTACATTTTCACTTGGTGTCTGAAGAAGAAGTTGTAGAACAAGAAAAACATGAAATAGAAAGGGGACAATCTCCACTTCCTATGGAGGTTGATGACAGTATGTTAGGAAATTTGTCTCTAGTTATTAATAAAGCTGTTGAAATTGTTGAAACTGGAAATATTAACATAGAATTGGAAAAATTGAAATTAGAGATAGAAGAATTAAGAAGTCAGTTGCATGGAAATAAGGAAAATATGGAAATATAACAAGAGGAAATAATGGTGTATAAGATTGTAATAAATAAAATGGATCAAGAAATTCAGGATTTAAAGTTGGAAATGCAGGGAAAAGATACATCTATTAGTGAGATGCAAATGAAAATTCAAAATTGTAATGAGGAAAATAGGATACACAGGGATGGATTAAATAAAGAAATTCAAAATTTAATAGGAAATTTTATGCTCACGTTTTCAGCCTTTGAAGAGGAAAAGAAAAGACAAAAGGAAGAAATAAATGATTCTCTTAGTAAGATTATAGAATTAGAGCAGGACTTGCAGGAAAGCACAAGTAAACCAATGATGGAATCTAGAGAATTTCAAACCAAGCTAACGGTAACTAAATGGTTCCAAATTCATATTCCTCCATTATTAATGAAATGGATAGAATGGTGCTATTTCCTAAGGAATGCACAAGTTGAAAATAACAGATTGAAAATGGAAATGGTGTTATTAAGAGAAGCATTTCATAAAGCTTATAAGGGGAAACAGGATGCATGTCAAATAGCTGAATTTCTTTTATCCTATAGGAGACCATCTAGATTGTATTCAATGTTTTTGAATGAACAATGTTTTAGCTGGAAATTTCTTAGAATTTACAATGACCAGCCTTATGAACCTAATGATAAAGAATTTGTTAAAACATTTGCAGACTCAAAGCTTGAAGAGCAAGATATGCTTTGTGAATTATTTACCCATGATATTTTGTTAGAAAAGCATACTGATTTCTTTGCTAATCTTTTTGTGGGGGAAGTGCAATTAAGATCTTTATTGTCTACTATGCGGAATCAAATCCATTGGCAAGAATGTAATAAAGAATATGTTCAAGCAGAGAAAAGTATAGGAATTCAAATGGGATCTCCAAATATTAGACCAGTAGCTTTTAAAAAGACATTTGTAGCTCTTTTGTTGGATGAGAAAATGAAGGAAAGGTATGATGATATCCTTCGAGTTTGTTATAATCATTTCATAGAACAGGGGCAAAAATTGGTTGGCAGGGCTTGGCACGCATGTGAAGAGAGATACACTCCATTGCCTATATATCTAAAGAAAGGAGAAGTGATCTCTCCTCTTAGTATCAGATGGTCCTTCAGAAGAGAAGATGCCTTGGCCAAAAGTTTAGGAGATCTCAAAACAAAATGGATAGGAATGAGGTAAAGACCTCCTTTACTACTATATCCAACCCCTACTTTTCATATTAATACAAATCAGGATGACAGAATTTTCAATGAATGGAAATGGGGAGTTGCTTTTCATGGAGGTTTCCACAATTCCCCTGTAAACTTTGATGTCACAACAAAATATTTTTATGATATCAATGCAAAATATGAAGAAGGGAGTAGAGGGCAGAGTTATAATCAGGGGACAGAGGACCTACCGAGAACTAGGAAGGGGAGGAAATGATGAGGTAAAAATAACCTCATCATGATAATATCATAAAGACCTGGTTCATACATGCAAATATCTATCCTCTGCCAATTAATTAAATTTTAGGAGAAATAATTGCTTAATTTTAGTGAGAACTTGTATAAACTTTATTTCTTTTGATTTCTGAAAGTAATTTGCCAATATAGATTTAATGGGTTGTTTTAAGTGTTTTGTAGATAATAATTGGTCAATCAAAGTTGCATATTGAAGCATCTAGCTAGCACGTGCTCCAGAACAGGCTGAAGATATATGATGGAAATATGCTCAGGAACTTCAGGGTGATGGATTAAAGATGTAGTTGTTCTTAAATTTGTTATTTTTTCTATCCTTTGAATTAAAGACTTTATGGCTTGACTTGAGCCTCTTAAATACTATGTAATGGGTTTAAAGATATACGAGTTATTCATAGATCTGTTTAGATATTTTCAATGGCTATCCATACCATCTGAAATATAGCATGTAGTTATAGTTTCTCTATAAAAGATGCGATCTCTAGAAGTAAGATATACAGCGAAAAGTAATGTTATATTGTCAAAATGTTTCTGAGGGTTATGAATAAAGAGATTGTTATCTAAAATTATGAGTTATGAGTTATGGATGATAACTATGATTGATAGAAGTGTTTATGAAATAGTTGTGAATGTGAGCTGAGAATGAATGTGTTAACCCACGAACTGGCTACTCTACAGGAGTAGATAAGTGTTCTCTTTTATTATAATGTTGTTATGTAGAGAGTCATTAAGTTTACTGTTATGAAATTTTAGTTCTAAAGTATTTGTTATCTTTTCACTTCCATAGTTTTTGTTATTAACTGTTAAAATCTCTATTGTTAAGAAAATGTTTTATGGATTGCATAAGTTTTTCTGCTTTTATAATTTTCCAGCTTCTTAGTTTAGTCATTTTTGTGCTTTTCAATTTAGTTATTATGCTTTCTAAACTAGTTTACTTACACTTCCAGTTCAAGCATTTTTTGTTTTCTTAGGAATAAATTACTTTGTAGTTTTATAGTTAGACAGTTTGAAGTTAGAATTAATCTTAAGTTGTTCTTAAGAGTTAGGAAACCTAAGGGAGATACTCCAGACCTCTTCTATTGCAGATTGCATTGAACACTACCCGGTCGACAAATTGAATATTATAATCTAAAGTAATGGGACCTAACGACAGCCTATCACACCTTACCATTGACTCAAATTTTACTACAATTCTTTGTGCTTGGGATAGTTATCCATCTATACAAACTGATTAGTTGAATGTCCTTTATCCTTTTCACCATCATGCACTAGTGTTGTACCTACTTTGACATCTAAACTTATTCCCTTACCAACCATCTCCTGACTGATCCTCTTTTCCAAACTTGCAACATTCTCAAACCCATGCCAACCATCCTTATTGACTACACCCTTTTCCTTTATCCCTATCCTTGAATTCTCTGTCCCATATACTTTTGTATTACTAGGCCTACAAGTCTCTATTCTGACCACAAATGACTGCCTACTATCCAACTTTGTTGTCACAGGACATATAATTGTCCCAACTAGGATCTCCTCATGCTTCACAATTCATTTTGTACTTCTTCAACTAATTCTTTCTTGTCCTTCCTTGGAACTTCCTCTATCATCACTTTGTCTTATTTTTTCTACAAAATCAAATTTCTTACTGTCTTCACATTTCCTTCTCTCCTTTCTCCTGTTGTCCTAGCATCTGTAACTCTTGCATTGGTTGCATATTTTGTGTTTTTGTTTTCTTCAAGCCTTATAGGCTCCTTCTTTCCAACCATGATGATCTTAGTTTCCTTTCCCTTGGCTTCTTTATTCTCCTACAATGGTGTTAGTATGAAAGACTTTCCATCTTATCAATAGTATAGGTGTTAGCCCTTCCATCATATAATTCTCATCTATCAAATTGCCATGGTCTACCAAGAAGTAGATGGCAATAATCCATAGGTACAATGTCACAAAGCACCCTATCTCTATACCCTCCAATCTGAAATTCAACATGTGCTTTCTCAATTACCAAAAGTGACTGATTACCATTTAACCAAGATGCCCTATATGGTGTTTTATGAGGAACTCTATCTAGTTTTAGTTTCGCTACCATCTTTTTAGACACCATATTATCAGTTGACCCTGAATCTATGACAACCTTACATAATTTACCTCTACACTTGCATGTGGTATTAAACAAGCTTCTCCTTTGACTCATTTCCTCTTCCTTGGTTTCCTTCAAAATTGTTCTTCCTATCATCAAACTTTCCCCAACTTCTGGAGCAGCAACATAACTATTAGAATTTGAACTCTCACATTCATCTTCTTGGACAATTTGTGCTCTTCTTTCACTTCTCCTTTCTCCACCACTTGATTTGGCTCCAAACTTCTCCGAGAACTTGTAGGATGGATGACCAAACTCATTGCAATTATGGCATCTGCCTACAAATGTATTTGCACTTCTTCCACCACCAAATCTTCTTCTAGTACCCCTAAATCCGTCTCTGAAATTAGAACTTTTCTCTTTACCTTTCCTTCACCTTCTTGCTCCTCATTTGATTGCTTTGAAGCATGAAAGGTTCCTCTACCTCTTTGATTGCTACCTCTTCTGCTAATGGATTTATCTTGTCTCCTTTTTAGCTTTTCTTCCACTCTAATGGCTAACCGAAAATATTCTTCCATAGATTTTGGATTTGCCACAACCAATTCATCTTGAATATTAAACCTAAGACCACCAAGATACCTAGCAACTTTCTCAACCTCATCCTCTTGTCTACCTGACCTTATGCTCAACTTATAGAATTCATCAGTGTAAGTTTTAACATCCAATTCCTTTTGTTTTATATTTTTAACTTTCTTATACAATTGCACTTCAAAATATTTAGGAAGAAACTTACCTTTAAGTTTTGCAACCATCCAGTCCCATGAAACTATCTTTGCTTTTCCTTGTTTTCTCCTCTCAGTCTACTCATAGTCCCACCATAATAATGCATGTCCCTTGAGTTTTATTTTTGCTATCTTTACCTTATGCTCATCTGGCACTTCCTCACACTCAAAATGATTATCCATGGCTGTTATCCAATCAAGTAACTCTTCATCATTCAAATTTTCACCATACATGGGAAAATCAACCTTTACCTTATGTGAATCATCTTTGACTGCCTTAAGTAATTTTGTCATCCTCTGATCTTCAAGGTCTAATTCTTCATCTACATCTTCATACTCTTCATCTTCTTCTTCTTATGTTTCACTCACATCACCCAACTCTGCCCCTCTTCTTTGATTTAACTCCAAGGATGCAAGCCTTTCTAAAATAGCATTATGAGACTCCAATAGCTTGGCATGCTTCTCTTTTAACTCCTGCAACTCTCTAGCAACACCAACATTCTTAGGAGGCATCTTGTCTTTACAACTTCCAGTGTCCTTCTATGCAAACTTAAACCAATCGCCTTCAAAAGATCTACTAACTGTGATCTGATACTAACTGATGCAATGGAAGGTTGGTAAACCAAATTACAAACACAATTTGATGCAACTCAAGCCAATATTTTTCCCATACAACTCTACTTCATCAACTCTTCACTATTCAGCCAAGTTTCCTTGTAGGTCTTCAACTTAATGTTTTCACAAATATATTTTAGAGAAGACCTTCAATCAATAAACTCCACACCTTTTCAGACCCCCATTTTTCTCTCACAAAACATAACACAAACACTCAATAGGCCTCTTTGGACCATCTCCATAAAAATTAAGTTTCTACGTTGTCTAGACCCCAAATTAGGTCTCTTTTCCAAAGTAAGTCCCCTCTAAACCTTATATACAGACCAAATAACCATTGACATACCTTTTATGGTCTCAAAACCACCAAATCTCCAACCTCTCAAAATTAGAACACCCCTTAACGCTCTGATCCACCAAACCCTAGGTTTTAGGCTTTTTATGCTAGGAATAAGGAGGGTTATTGAAAACTAATGCTCCAAACCTTCTCCCAACCTACCACCACTTCAATCACACTAAAATATGTCTTCACTTGCTCAAAAATCCATCACCTAGCCTTGGCAACTCTATTTCATCAAATACTCACCCTGAAACACCATTTTCAACCCAAAATTATGAGAATTATTGACTAGGGCATCAAGCCCGAAATCTCAAAAGTTCTCCCTTTCCCTCACAACCATACAAAAACATAATTCCTGCTGCATATGGTCCATTCCACTCAGATACAATGGATACAGTTAGTGGAATGGCCCTTCAATTCACTTTGGAGACTTTCAAACCCTTAACAGGGTATATACAAACTGTTATAGAAAATTGATCAAAACTTACACCAACTTCAATGCTAAACTCTCAAGTCAGAATGGAAAATGTATTGAACACCTATCTTTAGAAAATTCAACACATTTTATAACTCTCTACTTTTGTACGTGGCTGTATAGGCTTAATGAACAGTGAAAATACAGAGAATATGTAGAAAACAGGGCTTATTTGTATTGATTTTCACTTCACAACATTATAGAGAGCTTTACATCGATTTCCTTGAAATATTTAAACATCTCCCACCAAAGACCAAACTAACCAACCACCTAAACTGCCCTTTGAACTATCATGACTATTGAGATTCCTCAACATTACATTTTTTGTATGGACAACATTTTTCATTTTTTGCAACTTCTCACCATTTAGACCCAATGACTTCAAACCACAAAAATATGACCTATTACATTCTAATTGGTCTATTTAGACCTTATTTGAAGGAAAATACTCAAAAACAACTTAAAATCTACCATATGCCCATATTGGACAACTTTGACACAAAATTGCAGTTGGTGCTCTTGCACCATATTGGCCATGTGGAAGTATGGAGAAGTGTTTCCCAAGTTCAGTCTATGATATAAAGACCATTATTGTAAGTGTTTTAATAAAATGATGTTTTATAGGGTTTTTTTACCTAAAAAGGTTTTCCCCATGTATATCTTTTGTAATGTGTAAAATCTATGCTTGTATATTTCTCATTTTATTTATTTTATAATTTATTTATAATAATTAGTATCCTACTTGATCTTAATTTCTAACATCCATAAATAAAAAAATATGGCTTGTGCTCATTATTTCTAATTTACCCAAGTAAATAAAATAATCAACTTAATGGGTCTCAACAAGACAAGTCATATGAGGTACCCATGTACAATATGAAATAATACCAAGTACAAATATAGCAGCCCCAAAAATAATAGTACAAAAATCTCTAAGGAGAGGACGGATGAATTAGTATACTAAAATTCTTGCAACATAAGGCCCATTTGTGCATCCACATAAAAGAGAAAGAGCACAAATATAGAATTCTATATGGAAAGTGTTGTCCTAGATCTTTCTACAATGAAGAATGCATCTAACTTTCACAAAAAACAACCCGTGAGATATCAAATTGTTGAATTACCACTCAAATGGTAAAGTGAATAAAGGTATTAGGATGAATATATCTAGAACAATAAAGAACTAAATTGTAAAAATAAATCTACCCTAAGAACAAAAACAACAATGACATGAATTTAAATATATACAAAGGGGGAATTATAAAATTGTAATATATGTATTCATGGTGAAATCAAATAAAATAAACCATAATATATAGACTTTGGCATGCACAAGTTAGGATGACAAGTGTCTTGGATGAGGTTATTTTGCCACAAAGATCTGGTGGACTAACTCAAAATCTAGGAGCAATGTTGGTAAGTGAACTCAACTCGATGAAGGGAGCATAACTACTAATGATTAAGGAGTGAATGAGGTAGAGGTGGCTAAAACTTCCACAATCAAAGAGATAATATATGCTCAATATTTCTTAATTTTATGTAGTAATAAAATAAGTCACCTAAATAATTTTTATATAAAGTTCAATTATATAATTTGATGAAGGATACTCCCCTTACAATCTAAAACTCACAACAACAGAGAATTGCACAAATGAGATGCAAGAAGGAAGCAAAGATTTTCTATTATCCTTGAAATAAAAATAAAATTACAACATTACAATTGCCATCATTTTTGCAAAATGAAAATGAAATTACAACATTACATTTTCAGGCTCATTTGAAGCCTCTAAGGGCATCAAATTTGACTTCAAATATTTTAACATGATTTTTGGAAATTAAAATTTTAATCTCACAAATGGCAGATGATATTGAAGTGATTTATTTAGCATTGGCTTCAATTCACCATTATGGAGGTCTGTGTAAGATTTTGTATCCAACCGTGTGTAAATGCAAACTTACTAAAAATAGTAACCCTACTAAATTAGCCCTTATTGAAGAGAAACAATATTTTTTTGGGTGATGCAAGATTTCTCTTACACCCTTGATGCTCCTGCATCATAAGTACACCAACAGAAACTTAAATCAAGAGAGGAGACTATTATTAGTGGCTTGTGGGTGATGGATGTGAGACATTTCTAGTTAAGGTGGTAGATCTAGGTGATGTATTGGTGGAAACTTGTGGCAATGCACAAGTGATATCACCCTAATGGTACAAGAATGGTGCAATGGTAGCCTGCAACCAGAGGTAATTAGAGTGGCGAAAATGCTAGCAGGACACTTAAGTGGTGAAAGGCCAATAGTTTCCAAAGATTCTAAATGTGGATGTTAAAATTTTGTTTAACAATCATTATTTTGTATTAGGGGTGAGAGTGATCTACCACTCCCACCACCTACCATGTCAAATGGTGACAAGTAAATTGATACCCCCATACCCTATGTTACAATTAAAATTGCTTAAGCACTATGCACTATGTGCTATAACTAATTTGCATTTATTTTTTGATTAATTTTTTTGTTTTTAGATCAAAAATATATTAAAATTTAAAAATTCATGTACCTAACTTTGTCATCCTTGTGCCAAGGCATATGGATTTGTCCAAGTAAATTTGATTCTCTTGTTAGCCTACTCCAAATTTTCCAAATTTATAGTGTATTTATAGTTTTTAGGTTGTTCCAAGCATAATGGTGATTTATTTTATGTCAAAGAGCTCTAAAAACCAAATTGAGGCTAAAGATAAAATCCAACACTATTGAAAAATCATAGTAAGTATACTTCATAGTTTCCAATGGGGATGAAATAAAAATCAAAACTATCTAATTTGGACCTATGAGACTACTTATTTCTTTCCCAAGGAACTCTTATAATAGGTGATCCCAAAACACTCAATTTGAAAGAATATAAACCTTAGGTATTAAAAACTAAAATAGCATCTCAAAAAATTAAAAAATAACAACTAAACTATCTTACTTTGATACCATGTTCTATTTAATGAAGAATTAATTTGCAAAAATAAATCTACCCTAGGGACAAAAATAGCAACGATGACATGAATTCAAATGCATATAAAAGGAGAATGACACAATTACAATATATGTATTCATGATGAAATCAAAGAAAATGAACTACAATAGATAGGCTCTAACATAACAAGTTAAGATGAAAAGTGTATCAAAAGTGTTGAGTTAGCCATAGTGATTTGGTGGTTTATTTCAACATTTAGGAGCAGTGGTGTCAAGTGAACTCAACCTAATGAGGAAGTGGAAAACCTTAATATAATCAATCAAGAAGTGAATGAGGTAGAGGTGGCACAAGAGTTCCATGAATCAAGGAGATGGCATGTGTTTGTTATTTCCTAATTTACCTAAGTAAATATCATAAATTACATATAAGATCCAATCATATAAATACCTAAAAGTGAGGGATGTAACTCACTTTTAGAAGTCTAATCAATATAGGATTATGTTAAATAAAGTGTCATGAACCTTTAATGCTTTGAAATGAAGTCCAAAATTACCATGGTGAGTTATCTCAAGCTAAGTAATTGATTAACACAATGGGAAATTTGTGCTTTTTTATAAGAGGAAAAGAGTATAAAGTCACTAAAGTATAGAGGTTGTATAGTCTACGCACTTACTAATAATGTCAAGAATTAGGTGAATTAGTGAAGAGGTTTTTTATATCTATTAGTGTAGCCTAAAGGGTTTCCCTTAAAGCATGAAATACAGCATTAGATTGTCCTTTCCCAACATTATCTTATACTATCAACATAAGAAAGAGGCCAACAAATAAAGGATCAACCAAAGAAACTTTGGAACAAGGGATAATCATCCTAAGCACATGTAGTTCTCTATTTGTAAAAGTTCCTAATAAGGATGGGATGTGGCACATATGTGTGGACTATTAGGGTCTAAACAAAATAAGAATAAAAAATAGGTGTTTGCTACCCTGTGTAAATAATTTTCTCTATAGACCACCTCTTCTCTCTATGGTAAGCACTCCTGCTATGTTGGAGCCATATGGTAAAGAGGTTTATGTTGAATATTACTTAAAAGATGAGAATTTTGATGAGGCGTGTAAGTTAGAAATTGAAGATAAGTGTGATGATTTTAAGCACAAAATTGATTTCTCTCTTAGATGAGATTCTTTAACAAGTGGAGAAACTTTGTGTGCTTAAATAAAGAAGGCTTATTCTCATATGAGGAGCACATTCATCATGGGTTGTTGGGAACTTTAGTGTGATCACATATTAGGATTCATCATATACCAAAGGGCCATTGAGGTCAAAACTAAAAAATTTGGTGTTGTTAACATGCCTCCTTTAAATAATTTGTTGCAACTTTGTAGTCTTCAAGGGAAAACACAAGCTATTAGATGGTTTGTTTCCCATTTAGCGGCTAAGGCATTGTCATTCACAAAATTATTAAATAAAAATGCTAAATATGAATAGAATGAATATTTTCAAAAGGCTTTTGAGGACATGAAACAATACATGTTGAATACTCCAATTTTTATGCCTGTTATCCATAGCAAACATTTAATTCTATATATTAGCCATAAAATTTTCTATTCGAGGATTATTAGCTCAAAGTTATGAAGATGGTAAAGAACATGTGATGTACTACATTATTCATCCCTTATTGGATTATGAGAAATGGCACATGCCTATGGAAAATTGTCTTGTCATCATATTTTCATCCCATTATATAATTAACATTGAGAGACATGTCATCACAAAGGAAGATCCTTTGAAATACATGTTATATAAATCCAATCTTTCAAGTCATGTTGCATTATAGGTGATGCTACTTTTTGAGTTTGATCTTAAACTCATATCCCTAAAATCCATTGAACGGTAAGAAATTATTGTTCAATTGGTTGTGGAACCTTCCCCTACTCATGCACCAATTGATACATAATTACCCTATGAATGTATTTTACATGTTGATACCTCTTCCTCTTGGATCATGTTCTTTGATGGTTTTGGATTCATGACTAGTTTGGGAACGAGAGTGATTTTGATCTCTCCTTTTGGTGACTTTATGCCATTATCATTTTGGATTGGTTTTCCATGTACTAATAATGTGGTCAAGTATGAAGAACTAATCACCAGGTTGTAGACCACCATATCTGCCAAATAAATATATCGAAATAAATGGCAACTCCCCACTTGTGGCTAGACAATTAATGGGTGATTACAAAGCTAACAAATCAAAATCAATGCAATATCATGAACTAGAATTAAAATTGCTTGTCACTTTTGATGCATATTATGTTGTCATTATATTGACAAAAGATGAATAAAAAACTTGTTATGGATATTTTTAATTCCTTAATAAGTATTGAAGAGTCCTTAATTCACCTTGGTTATACATAGATTAGGGAAAAACAGTATTCATGATACATCTTGCATGTTTTATATACTCACAACTAAGGATTGGTTCCATTGCATATGTGTACCTAGAGTTAGGGGCATTTCCACCCCAATGTTTTAAGAATACTTCAATCCACATAAAAAACATTGCAAATATTTTTTGTTGTGGTGGTACTTATCAACAAGGATTTTAATTATTTATTGCTTCAATGTCTTCAGGATATTAAAAATACTATTTCCCTTCAAGAATCCCATGGGGGTATTTGGGGAGGGCGTGTAAGTACAAACTTAGTACAAAAAACTTACAAATAGGCTATTACTAAAGTAGGATGGAAAAGGTTCACATGATTTTGACCAAAAAAGTGCTCCATGCCAAAAATATAGTACTTTTAAATATGCACCTACTCACAAGCTCCACTCCCACACATCACCATAGTCATTTTCTACATGGTAGATTGATTTGGCAAGTAAGATTGTCCTTGCCTCTTCTAAAGGGCATAAATTTATTATCACTATGAAAAATTATTTTACAAAATGGGTTTAAACAATACCATTGAAGGCCATTAAGGCTGTCAATATCTATAATTTCATAATGGATAAGCTCATTTCCAAATTCAACTTGCAATCCACTATTGTGATAGATAATATTAAATAATTTAAAAATAAAGAGGTAAAGAAATTCTTAAAGCAATTTCATATACAACAAAAAAATGAAACCATACTCACAAAGTCATGGACAAGTTGAGGCTACCAATAAAAAAATTAAATAAATCTTACAAAAAATGGTTAAAAAATATGGTACTAATTGTCATACACAACTTGTTCCTCCATTATGGATATATCTTACTAGCATAGATACAATGAATAGATTACACCCCATTCTTTTGTTTATGGTATGAAGGCCATAATGCATCTTGAGCTTGAGACCCCATAGTTACGTGTTTCCCTTCACGATATTATTAATGATTATACATATCAAGAATAATCCTTACAATAGCTTGAGACCCTTGATGAGATACAAGTGAACACATTGGATAATATGTGCATATCCCAAAGAGAATTAAGAAACACACATCACAAGGGAGTTGTCCAATGATACTTCTAAATTAGAAGGGAATACCCCTTATACTTCAATCAATCATCTAATTTTTCAAAATCCAAAATTGATTGTGTTGGCCTTGTGATTTTGTGCATTTGTCAGAGTATCAGAATTTTACAGTTCCCCATACCTGCATGCCTCCCCTAATGATAGTGATATCTCACTATAATCCTTTCAGAATCGGCTAAGTGTTGATTAGTTCAACCTTTCAGACTTTTTGGGTTCCAATACATTCATACCTTCTTTGGTATCCCCAATCCTAGGAGCTTGAAGGCCATAAATATTCTAAGTGATTTGTTTCAAAGTCATAATTTTGGGCATTCCCTATTCAGGAACCTCTTTTCATCCAACCCTAACACCCTAAAAGTATTCCCTTTGTCTAAGTATTTTAAAGTATCAATTTTTTTCATCCCATCATCCTCCTATCGATCTTGTCATCCCAATCATGTATTCCTCAAAATTCTAATATTCTAAAATTCTATTAATACTTCATGAAAATTCCTCCAAGTATTTCAGATTTGTGTAGTCTCCCATCCTTTCCCTAATTCCCTAATTTACCAAAACCATAAAGAAGATTGAAAATTCACCAAATTCATAATGTCACAAGGTTTTCCATTTCATAAACCCTATGAAAGTGTGACACAAAGGATAATTAAAACAAAAAATACAAAGAAGTGTTTGCTATGTCACAAATTTCACTAGTTTGTAAATTGTGTGAAAATGCAATGAAGGGAAAGAAATGATTCAAAATGTTGACAAGTTCATAGGTTCGCGAACTTGTCAAAAGGTCGATGTGGTTCTTAAGTTTGCAAAAAGTGTGAAAGTAAGATATAGTTTTCCACGTCAACAAAAGTGTGAAATATTGAAGAAGGAAGCAAAAAAATCAAGAGGTTCCTATTTTTGTTAAGTTCACAAGTTCGCAAACCTAATAAAAATACATCATAGGCTCAAGAGTTCTTCATTTCACCAAAATGTGATGCATTGATAGAGAAAGAGAAAGAAGTGAACAAGAGAGAAAGAAGATGGTTAGGTTTCAAATGTTGGTGAGTTTGTGAGTGCATAAAATTTATGAAAATGTGATGTAACTTATGAAAGGACAATGGGTTTGACAAGTCAAGTAAAGTGCAAATATTTTAGTTGGGAAATAATTTAAAATTTATTCAAAAGTTGTAGGTATCAAATGGAAAGGCACATTTTTCATGTCTCCCCAACTATCTATGTTTACTCACCCGTCTACCTACCCTTAATTTAATCCACCTCTCCCACCTCTTGTGGAATCCATTGATGATCAAAATTGTTGCAAATGGTGTAATATGGATCCTAATGCTTTGCAGGTACATGAAGACATGATTGTGGAAATTTTTCAGGTACCAAAATGATGAAAAATGTGAAGTGGAGGTGTGGGTGCCCCTTGCAATTACTAAGAATGTAGATTTTGGGTTTTCTTGCAAGTTTGCACATTTCCCACTCTATCACAGCTTGTGGTAGGATACAAGGACCTTCATTTTCATCATTGATGAGATGGTAAAATCAATTTCGAGAAGAACTAAGAAGAATACACTTTCAGATTGCTAGGGTTTCAACTCCAACAAAGGGAAAAAATATATTTTGATGATCTAGATTCATTCCAAATTTGTAATAAACTTATTATAATTCCTAAAGAATGATTTTAAATTGTGGAATCAACCTTGATATAGTGTCTCCATTGGATTTTTTTTATTTATGATGTATATGTGATCATTTGGCCAGCCATATGATTGTAAAAATCCTACAAAGTTTTTCCATGGTGTATTTTCACAATAATAAAGGAAATATTTAGGTTTTTCCATGGATTGCTAAGTAGATTCATTTAATATTCTAGAAATTCATTTATCTTTGAATGCATGTGTAGAACCTAGTTTAATTATGCATTTTAAGGGGTATAGTCTTTAGTGAAACCTTAATTAAGGTTTCACGAGATCTCAATCATTATATGTTTTGAATGAATTCATGACTTTGTTGCCCTACTAGAATTTATACCAATCTGCTATTGTATCCACTTCTCATCACCTCAACACATTAAAAAAATTCAATCATGATAATTTTATTTCAATTGTGATGTATTAGGTTTTTCCAAGCCTCCATGTATGAGGGCATAACAACAATAGGAATTTTTCATCAATATTTTATACACTCTATATGGTAATCCTTCTTTGCTATATAATGGTCCATAGCTTTTCATTTCTAAACTAGCACATAGATAGATTGTGAAAACCAAAATAGGGTATATCATGTAATGGATATGGTTTGTGGGAAGGTAATTGTTTGGTCCCAACAATATCTTACAACTCATAACCTTAAGGACTACCCCCTTGGTCTTATAGAACCAAAAGTGAAAGAGGTCCTACCCACCTCAATAATTGGCTCTTAGTTTCCCAATATAAATATAGGTGGTAATCTTCTTGGTTTTGACACCTCTAGCACTTGGGAGACTATCCATCTTTAGGGGATTGGGACTTACAACTCTTATCACCAAAAACTTGGTGTCATTGTCTAGGAAAATTAATTCAATGTTAAATTTGAATATCCAAGTTAATCAATAACCAAGGTGTAGCCAATAAAATTGGACCTTTGTTAATACTCTCTAAATACCTTATTGATATAAAGGTTGATTTCTCCTTATTTGAGGAATGGTGACTCTATCCAGGATAGACTCAAAAATAATTTGTAAAAGTAAGAAGTCAAAAATGGATAGAGGACAGTAATCCAAAGGTTAATAAATGCCTCATGTGATCCCCTAATGTGAGGAGATGATAGGATCAATGGAGAACTAAGAATCTAGGTATATCATCTTTGCATAATTTTCAAAGTACTAAAATACTAAGTACTTCAAAAATTAAAAATGCATTGAAGTATTATGATCACTATACCTCAAATAACATCTAACAATAGGATTAGAATTAGTAGGAGAACCCTTAGGCCTAATTATAACAGGCCTAGAAATGAAGCAAATTTTAATATAAGAAATAAGGCTACATCCTAGGATCTGCATACAAAGAATGTAGACATGAATTTTCCTTTACCTTCATGTCTAAGGAATCCCACAAGAAATTGACATAAAAACTCTCTCAAGCCTCATCTCAAGAAATTGAACAAGAGTTACAAACTTTATTCCACATTGATTCAAATCTAGCTACTCAATCAAAAAATGAATGTAGGGAAAGAGAATTGGATTGGCATATTGATCTAATCAACCAACTTATACAAAGGAAATGCGAACTAGAAGAAAAAATGGAGTTGGGATGAGCTCAAATTGCTCAAAAAGACCAACAAGTGAACAAAAATCAAAAAATTTCTCAACAAAATGGAAATCAAAACAATGCACAAAATGTTCCAAATCCGTAGATGCATAATATGCAACAAAATCAGCAAAACCCCTAACAATAATATTTGGGACAAAATATGGGGGTCAACTGGTTGGATGTTGTGGATATGGTTGTTGATATGTGGTTGTCATTATTGTCAACACTATTAGCATTTGGTGCATTGAAGACTGTATATGTTGAGGATATTGAGAAAATTGTAAAAGAAAGTATTTTTGGTTCCCAGTGGAACTGTGCAAGTCAAGAAGGCGTTGTGTTCTATACGTTGAAGATTATTTGATGTGGATTTAAGGATTTATTGTTGAATGCTTCTAGATCATCTACTGGAAGTTTCAGAGGTCCACGTAAAGTTTTGAGTATGTTATGGACTGACAGTATGTTACTGGTCTCTGTCAATGTTCCTGAATGAAGTTTGTGTAATTCTTGTTCTCTTAGTTGTTGCGGATACTTCTCTATTGTTTCTTGGTGTTCTATGGTGTCTCTAGATCATTCTCTATCTTTGTGGTGTGTCCACATTATTTTGAGAGTTCATGGTTGAAAATATTTGTGCACATGTTTGGTTTCTCTTATTTCTGGCTGACATGTTGGTGGTAGCGTGTGTGGATCTTTGAGGTGCAATTAATTAAATTCTTTTGTGTTGGAGGTATTAATTTGGGTCTCCACTATGTTGTGGCCGACCTTGGTGGATTCGCATTAAAAGTTTATTTGTAAATTTGGGCCGACACTACAAATATATTTTATTTTTTCTCTGGACGACGAGGTGGTGATGAAATCTCCTGTAGCAGATATATAAGAGTGTTTATGTGATCGATGGAATGTTTGCTTCATGTGCTCCTATGTGTGTATGTTTGAATATCATTTGGTTGCTAAGCAGAGTGTGAAGAAGAATGTATGAAGTGTAAATAAGTGTTGAGCTTAATTGGAACTGTAATCAGGCTTGTGAAGAAGTTATTTTCTCAGTTCACAAATCTTGGATGGTTTTAATCCAAACCCTATTGTTGGATAGTGAGTCCTCTTTTGTAATTGAGCAGTGAGCTCTAGGTAGTGTTCCTGAATGCATGTGCATTCCCCTTATTATTTCTTTTATACTTATAGTAGAGTATAATCTTGTGGACTAACATCCTCCGTGGTTTTTCCCCAACATGGTTTCCACACAAAAAAATTGTGTTATTTGTCTCTCTGATGTGTTGATTGTTTATGGTTATTTGTTTATTCAATAGATCTGAGATTAAGTTAAGGTTAAGAAGGAAATTTTTAGTTTCTGTTACAATTGATTCACCCCTCCTCTTAGTTGTGTGTCCTTATTTTTCCAACAATTGGTATCAGAGCTAGTTCCTCTAAAGAAAGTCTAATAGCTTGAGGAGATCCAGGATGGCAACAAAATTCAAGAAGGACAGTCCTAGATTCGATGGCTCTAACTATTCATTGTGGAAAGTTAGGATGCAATGTCACTTAATGTGTATTGGTGATTCTATCTGGAAGATTACTAAAAATCAATATGTCATTCCTCAGAATGGTCCCTCCACTTCTGATGAGATCAAGGATGTTGAAAGCAATATCAGGGCTATTGAATCGTTGGTGAGTTCCTTGACAGATTCAGAGATGGCTAATGGGGTAGGTCTGAATAATGCTTATGAAATGTGGATGAAACTGGAAACTTTGTATGAAGGAGATGCATAGGTGAAGATGGCTAAGCTAAAAAGCTTGAAAGGAAAGTA
>VDFB02359129.1:0-15373 GCA_007258455.2 Sequoia sempervirens
CCATCCCATATCTACCTCAAGTAGTTAACCTCTTTTCCAAGGAACCTTAGTCTGATACCAATTGTTGAAATGAATAAGACAACTGAGAGGGGGGATGAATCAGTTGTAGCAAATTAAACCTTCAAAACCATCTACAATAATCAGATCCAAATGCATTCATTAAACACTTATTATGTTAGGATGATTAAACATGAAATGCAAATAACAAAAACTAAAATCATAGCAGCATACAAAAGAGAACACTAGATTTATATGGAAAACCAAATGAGGGAAAAACCAAAGTGAGGATTAGATCACAATATAAATAATAGAAAAACTGGTATAAGGGATCACTGCCAAAATATGACACACTGTCCAAAAAGGCTCATAACAAGGGCTCACTGCCATGGAAAGAATACAAGAGGATAGAAGATAAATTTTACACAGAGGATACTTTATCAATGCAACAAGGAATCCACCACAATTGCTCACAAACTTTCGTAGTCTTGCATGAAATATTTTGGATGCCTTTAGCTCACTGCCTTCAAGAACCCTAACACTGAAATT
The DNA here is from genome assembly GCA_007258455.2 of Sequoia sempervirens. Lineage (NCBI taxonomy): Eukaryota > Viridiplantae > Streptophyta > Pinopsida > Cupressales > Cupressaceae > Sequoia > Sequoia sempervirens. Next base: position 547 of record VDFB02359129.1, read on the forward strand.
CAGACTACTCTACTCAAATTTGCATCACACACATCACTCGCATTAGTATCGCATCTATATTTCTTCTCACTTCTTTCATACATTCAACTCACAACAACACCATACTTATTTATATCAATCTCAATCTCAAAAACCTTCTTTAAGGTCAACAACTATCCATTACACTTACAAATTCAAAATATGCCAGCACCTAAACATTCTTGTAGTAGATAGGAATGAAGGTGGCCCAACATAAATCCTAAAGTATGACCCAAATAGATCCAAACATACCTCAACACGCTTTCATAAACTTCGCATGTATTGTTAAACACAAGGTCATCCAATACCCGTGTTAAACACCATAAACATTAATTACATGCTTCCTCAAATCAATTTGTAACACTTGGAAAACATAATTCACTTGAGCATGATCTAGATTAATCCCAAAACTACTTAAGATTCATCAAACACTTCATCCAATCTCACATCATACAAATACTTCATCTCATAGCAATTGGTAACCATTATTTGCATATTGACAAATGAAACTCACTCTGTACTACACCAAATCAAGTAAATTCTTGAATACAGAAAGATACAAGAATTATAAGAAACTTCCCAAATCCACACAACCTAAATCCAAATGGTGGAGAAACATGGAGCAAATACATTTCTCCCAGGCCATAGAAAACATCACTAAAAGACTGGTTCACACACTGGTGAAAATATCTCGCATTGTACAATGATCTAAAAGCCCAAATTTTTAATATAGAAACCTCTAACAACCTCAAATAACCTAGGACATCTGCACAGGTATAGCATCAACAAAAAATAAATGTGAAGCACAATACTAGAGCACACTATGAAAATTTGCATAACACAGTTTACTCTGTTTATCAAATTTTCTCAAAAGCACTTGGAAACCAAGTACCAGAGACATCATCTCAATTCATTACTTATCTCCAGACTCTCCAACAAAAAGATAGCTCCATCTACTTACAACACTTCCTCAAGGTCTCAACTACACATACACAACTTGCAGCAACCTGTTTTCCTCTTTTTCACAATTTTCTCAATATCCTCCATATGCAAAAAGCTCCCTCGACACACAGTTGACAACAATGACAACACCATTTAGTAGACTTCCTGTTGACAGCAATGACAACAAATTCATACTTTCAAAAATGGCATGTTTTGATATTATTTTATTGTTTTCTTCATCTTATAGTGTGTACTTGAAAGTGGCAAGACTTCTATCATCTAGTCACTGCAGAGATGTCCCCTACCTTGCCCCTAGATCTAGACATATAGGTAGAGCATATGCCCTCACCTATCATAGGGTGACATGATGACCTTTCCAAGCCTTTTTGTGATATTGAGGACCATGCACAAAGCAACCACAAGGCATGTTGATCTATCTACTATGAGGGAGAAGCGAGTGAGAGGTGATCTTTCTTAGCTACAAAATGCATACGAAGAGCTCCGACCTTCTTGGATTTTGGTCGATGGTGTGGCACAGGTTTTCATGTAGTCAAAACTCACCAAGCTACATGAGGAGATCACTAGACTATAGGATGAGAAAGATAACATCGATCAGGAGCATGTAGCAGTCATGGTATGGGAGGGGATTTTACAGGGTGAGGCATGGGTCTCATGGGAGTAGATGAGCTATAGGATCATGTCATGCTTGACCATCTCATGATGGGCATCATGACTAGGTCCTAGGGGGTCTAGCTGCTATAGGCCCCACTAACATTATTGTATTTGAGATTGATGTATATAAACCTTTATGATATATGAGCATTTTATTTTTATTTTGACTTAGATGACAATGTGATCTATTAAATAATATTTTGTAAGATTACTTAATAAATATCTCCATCATCTAAATTTTAGTGTGACCTAGCCTAAACATTTGAGTTTATATTAGATGCCACATTTTGCTTAAGTGATATGTGTTAAAGTAAAACACACTTAAGATCTAATTAGGAAATTAAATACATGTAATGATCCAAGTTAACACAACACACATGAGATTTGAATAGTATGCAAAAATAAAGTAATAATTCAATATAATGAACAATTGCTCTACATAATTCAAGACACACATGCAATATATGTTTCCCAAGAATGAAGCAATGTGAGATAAAATAGAAAACTATCTACTATATCTAACAACATGATTTAATACATACTATTCAAATGGAATGCTAAATGTAATATTTGTGCAGATGCACAACATTGATAGGTTATTTTAAAGGTGTTCCAGCTATTTCTATTAATGTGTATGCACCAAACCCATAGCTTTCATTAATTACATAAGGTCCTAACCAATTCAGATTAAATTTTCCTTTTTCACCTGAGGCATTATTAACATTATGTTGATTCTCATATAATACCAAATCACCTTTGTTAAATGAGTGGGGAATGACATTATTATTTTAACTATGTTGCATTTTTTTGGATTAGGCTTGAAGATGTTGAAGAGAACTGATACGTTGTTCATCAAGCATTTCAAGTTGTTGTAATCATTTTTATTTATACATAGTGTCATTAATAAGTCCTCTGAGAGAGATCCTTAGTGAAGGGATTTCTAACTCTAAAGGCATTATTGCATTGGCACCATAAACAAGGTTATAAGGTGTGTTTCCTATAGGTGTTCAAATACTAGTGTGATAATCACATAACGCATAAGATAACTAAGTGCACCAATCCTTATTTTTTATCAAGACTTGTTCGGGAGTTTTATTAGTTGATTTAGCTTAGCCATTAGATTGTGGGTAGTAAGGCATTGAGAAGTGTTGAATGTGGATTTTTTCCAACTTGTTCACATCATTGTTCTTAAATAGAATTCAATTGTCTAAAACCAATATGGAAGGAAGGCTTAAGTGAGCTATAATGTGTTTGAATATGAAATGATAGATTCCTATTGTTGAGTGAAGAGGAATGGCTTCTACCCATTTTATGAAATAATATGTTGTGGTAATTATGAACATGTGTCTTGAAGAATACAGAGGAGATATCTTCCCAATGAGATCCAAACCCCAAACCAAAAATGGCCAAATATGAACTTGGGCATGTAGTTTAGAAGTAGCAGCATGGATCAAATTGTTATGTTCTTGACATTTATGACATTTCTTAACATACTCGAAACAATATTGCTCCATATGTCTCTAGTAATATCTAATGTGGATTAATTTTTGAACTAATGATCTTCCTCCAAAATGTCCCCCACAAGCACCAACATGAGCTTCATCAAGGGCTATAGGGATTTCCAATATTCTAGGCATCTAAGAAAAAAGCCATCAAATTATTGTCTATATAAAACATCTACTTTTGAATACAAGCTCTAGTGTTCTTAGTGGCTGATTCAAGAAAGGTTCCTTCTTTTAAGTACTTGAATTTATGCATGTACCATTCGAGAGGGTCTTCAATAGTTGTTACTAGAGTTTCTTTCACTTTTTCTTCTATTGATGGTTTTAGAATTGTGTGCACATGACAAACATAAAATCCAGAGAGGGGTCATCAAGAGATACAAGGGAAGTGATGCTTGCCATTGCATCTACATGTCGATTATCCTTTCAGGGAATATTATCAATGGTATACGATTCAAAGAGTTCCAACAATGTCATCGTGAGGTTTTTATATTGAACTAGTTTGTCATGTTTTCCTTGATAGGATCCATTTATTTTTTTAATGACTAATTGAGAATCACCAAATACGAAAATGTGTTGAACACCTAAGGATAACACTGCATGTATTCCAACAATTGAAGATTCACACTTTGTAGTGTTATTCATACATAGGAATTTTAGATGGTAAGATAAGGGAATAGGATTTCTTGAAGGAAAAATTATTATAACCCCTACTTTGGAGCTAGTTTGACACTTAGAATCGTCAGAGTACAATTACCATGTTTCTTTTTAAATCATCAACACGCTTTCATTTGAGAATGAGTCCGTATAATTAGGTAACACTAATGGAGAACGAGCATCAACTAAATGGTCGGTTAAGGCTTGTCCTTTAATTTCCTTTTGAGAGACAAATTTAAGATCAAACTCAATTAACAACATTATCCATTTAGCTAAATTTCCTAACGAGTCAGTTTTACCAAAAAGGTGTTTTAAAGGATCAAACTTTGTCATCACATGAATTTTTGTGTTTACTAAGTAGTGTCTTCATTTACTAGTAGCAAACACAAGAGCCAAAAATTGTTTTTCTATCATTGTATATTGAGTTTCATAGTCGATTAGAGTTCAGATAATGTAATAAACAAGATCTTCTTTTCCATTTTCATCTTGTTGAGCCAAAAATGCTCCTAAAGCATGGGCTAATGCTGCTATATAAAGGATAAATGGTTTCTCTTGCATAGCAGGTTGTAAAATAGGAGTAGTGAGGTACTATTTCAAACTTTCAAAAGCTTTTTTACAATATTCATTCCACTTAATTTTTTATTCCATCTTAAGAAGTTTTGTAAAGGGAAACATTTGGTCTACCAAAGATGTGACAAAATTACAAATAATAGGGGTGAGGGTAATGCGCCTATTCTTCCTAATTTCAGTCAATTATGAGGGTTATAATGCATAAATGAATTAAAAAAACAAACCTAACTAATATACAATTCAAAAGGTATGTTTTAAGAGGGTAAAATGTTGTGTACCTATTGTAAAAAGTGTTTTTTTGTGCCCCACTGAGGAATCATTCGCCCTATGGTGAATGGGTCCTAGCTAGGGTTATGGAAAAATGGTTTTTGGGTTTTGTTCTTCAATGTTTGTGCTCGCAAATCCTAGTTAAAGACTATCAGAAACCCATAAATAAATTTTGTAGCTTAGTTTCTATGATCTTGCAAGAAAGGTGACAACTTTGATAGTTGTGCAAGTTTCTCTATTTTTTCTCTCCAATGTTCTTTAACCTAAAAATTGCAATTAAACATAAAAGGAGAGAAAATGTTGTTTGTTAGGGAATGGGAGTTTTCCTTGGTTAAACCCCATTTTGGTAATTAAACCTTGAAATAAAACAATGCATAAAGGAATGATGAATAATCAAACAATATGTAACAACTCACCAAACCTCAACTAAACCTTGGAGTACAAATCAACAATCTTGCATGAAGTGGCCTCAAAGAATGTAGATCTTTGATCATGAACTTTGATATATGACAATGTTAGAATTGGATCTCCAATGCTACATCAACACATTAGCTCAACAACATCCATGATGCACTATACCTTTAACATTATGACATGATCTTATATTGCTGCAATAAACTTCTTCAAATCTTCCCTTGAATGCCTTATATTTTCTCTTGAATGCTCTTGATCTCATAAATTCACTATTAGGATGCTTGCATAAAAATTCTAGGTGAAACTAAGTGAAATAGCCTTGTATATATATGTAACTTAAGATTAAATCCTGAAATTCAAATAACACAAGCTGACATCAGATCTTGAATTTCAAATCATTAAAATACCACCAAAAAAATATCCCAAGGGGGGGGCCTAGGTCTAAGTGAGGACCCATTAGCCATGTGTGTCAGATTTCAACTCATAGCCTAGGACACACTTTAGGGTTGTGAAATATTATGCCAGAAATAGTGCCATAGGACCTGGCGGACCCATTTTATAGGTGGTGAATGGGTCTAGGTCATAACCTATGACATGCACCTTGTAAAATTAAGTGTTGGTAATATCATTTATGAATCATGAGTTTATTCCTCACTAATCTACAATTAATTGGAAACGTATTTACTTAAAGGGAATTGGTAAGTAATTAACCTCAATTATTAATAAATCCTAGATTGGTGTGAAAGTGTAAAGATTTTGCACTTTATACCCAAAATAAGGCACCATTAAGTTCATTTTATTAATAAGGTTCCTAAACTTAATGTGAATGTGTAAAACAAATTACAACACCAAATCAAGGCATAATTAAGCTCATTTTAATATTAACTATTCCCAAATTAAGTGTGAAAAAAGGGATACTTTTTTATACACTACATTTTTCCCCCACTTTAGTGAGAATATGGCCTCGTGTCAAACTCACACTAAAGTAGACATTCAATACACTTATGTATGTAGAAAGGATAAAGATACACAATCATACAACATCAAAGACCAAGAAGAAAAGGGAGGTGGATCAAGCCTCGACTGTCCAACACAATGTGGACACATCTCAAATTTTTGTCCAAGAGAAGGGGAAGGATCAAGTCTCGACTTTCAAACATGATGTGGAACATGTCTCAATTGTTTTTCCAAGAACATTCACAAGCAAAACTTGATGTCCACTATGCAAATGACACACGCGCTCACTCCAAGTTAGTGGAACCTCAAGCCATCCACTAGGTGACTATCCCTCAAGAAGGTATCTTAGTGAGAAACTCATGCCTATGTGTCGGCTCTCACAATACTTACCATACCAAAGCTATTCCTCTGATAACTATGATAGGGTTCCACTCACATTCCTATCTCTATGCACATGGAAAGGCTCCATAGACAAGAAATTTTTGTTATGTTAGGTGGCCTTGAATTAGGGTTTCAAGCTTCCCAAGGTTAGCAAGATGTGTTATACCAAACACTTATGAAGAATAATGCTAGTAAAGGTTTTTTTCAAAGGGATTTCACTTCATTCATATAAGGTCTTCTTCTTAGGGATCATTATGCCTAATGTCTCCAAGAGAGAAAAAATCAAGAGTAACAAATTGCAACTTAGGGGATGCCTCACATCATATCAAGTGACTAAGAGAAATTAATATGCTAAGAAATATAGCACTCTTGGTGGACATCAAACCCAATGACACCACCAATAAAAGGACGCATCATGAGAAAAAAAATCGCACCATGAAACATGTAAAATATCAAAAGATATCATCTATGCATGCCCCCACTTTAAGTGGTTGCTAACACCATTGCTGTGAGAAATTGCTTTAAAGTAGCCAATGTTTACTCCTAAGACATGAGAAATTTCATCATAAAACCCTATGCCAAGTCATATGTTTCCAAAATAAATCTACATCATGAAAAAGGACGAAGTGGTTGCCCCTAATTATATATAAGGGATCTATGGATTCCAGGTCAATATGTCTTTGCTACAATGTTGTCATAGTGCTCAAAAATGTCATCATTCCCCAAATACTCATAGAACTAGAAGAATGGCATATAGAGAGAAAAAACAAAGAAAAATCCCTCGAGTCAACATGGAAGAGACCTAATCTTGTATGCGTCATCTAAGAAAAGATAAGAAAAATGAAGATAAATGTTATGACACTTAATTGAGAATGTAGATACATATGAGAGGAATGGTAGAGAGAAGATACAACAAACAAAATAGAACAAAAAGGGATCTATTATGCACATCACAAATCCATAAAAGAAACATGAAAAATAAAAAAAAATCTAAGTACTAGTAAAAGACATACAGTCCTTCTCAACGAGGTCCTTCTGCTCCCAATCTGATCTGATATATCCCAAAGGAGGACAACTAACCAAAGCGAAAGAATGAAAAGTGTCAAACTAGGACTTGTACCCAAGTTGATGCTCCTTTGTAGAATTGTCATTTGGAGACTCAAAAGAGAAAATAATAGATTCAACTCATTACATTTGTTTCTCAAATCTTTTGCAATATCAATGTCATCATCTAGATTAATCACAATAGGAAGTTGAATGATAATATCTCTTGAAGGTTCTTTTTTATGTTGTGGCGAAGGTATAGAGTCATCATGTATTGCTTTAGGAAAGTTAGGATTTTGATTTTTGATATTGTGATTTTCTTCTTGGTTTTGTAACATACAAACAATAGCATGATGTCTATGCCTACGCTCTGTAGCATTTTGGCTTAATTTCAATCTATTGTTAATTTGAGCTTGTGTATGAGCAGGTTTTTCAATCCTAGGTTTCTTCTCTTCTTTCAGAGGAGGAAAAAGAAGAACCACATGAGGTTTTTCAACCACCTTCTCTTTATCTTTGTACACTTTTTTTATTTTAGGAGGCACAACAGGATTATTTTGGTTGCCTTGTGGTCTCTTATAGGAAATGGTAGGAGGAATTTTCATAGGTTGATTTTGGATATTTGGAATGGATTTTTTCTCAATCATCTATTCATCAAGGATAGGTAGCTCAATCACATTTTGTGGCATGTTTCTAAGGGATAATCTGCTATGTGTTTCACCTCAAACTTTTGATATGATTTGAAAAAGTAGTCCTCATGAGGCCTAATAGGTTCAATTGACTCAGGTCAAAAGAAATCCAATGAAAAGTTCCCTTGGGAAGATACAAGATAAAAGACACTATGGTGCATAGTAAATATTTCATTGCCAAAGGGAAACTTTAAACATTTATGCACAATCGATGAGAAGACATTCATGGAGCAAAGCCATTGATAGCCTAACTTCACACAAAATTGGTTTGATGATGGATGATAGTAAAGAGACACTAATCATTTTTGGCTAACTTTTAGCAGTAATTTATCAAGCCCATCTAGAACCCACACCGCAAAGCCATTATGTGTTTTGATGCATGCTTTGTCATATGTATCTTGATAGAGTTTATTGCATAATAGAATTCTTTGTGATCACATTCTCTACATAGAAGGGATCATTAATATATATTAGTAAGTTGTCGTGATTCTTCCTAGCTTCTTTGTAAAAATTTCTCGAAGATTGTTATGTTCAAGTATGTTTTTTATTTAGAAAGAAATATGTAGGGTTTAACCTTAGTAATCGTCCATTTTGTCAGTTCTTCATTGTCATCTTTTATGTTTCATCATTGTTTCAACATTAAATGCATCATTCTTTGTTTCTATCTTTGACAAATAAATAGTATATTTCAGCATAGGGATTTTGTAAAATATGTGTAAATTTTGGTTAGGAGGAGCTGAAAAACTTATTACCTTGATCATTCCACCTCCAATTAAAGAGATAGTAGAATCAATGAGGGTCTTGCACAAGATGTTTAGAAGACAAAGAAATATTTAGTATCATGTACATTTATTGGTGATAATGTGAAATAGAATTTTTCTCTATACCATGTAGGTAATGGTCTATTGATTAGGAGCTCTAATAGGAGGTAAGAGAAAGCATGCTCTTTTCTGAGAGTTGTAGCATATTATGAAGAGTGTGGTGAAATTAAATTCTATTCATTTTAAAGCATAAAGTTTGTTTTCTTCTAGAAGTCAAATGATTATCAACATGATTTGGTTGAGAGGAATTAAGTTGTAAAAAGCCCCTATTTTGTTTCTTGAAAGGTTGGTAATTATTTTGAGTTCATAGTTCAAAACTTTTAGGACAACTGATTTTCACATCACGATCGTAAGTTGTATTTTGATAATCACGAAGGACTATACATAATTGTGTGAAGGATGGAAATTTCAACATCTCAAGTTTGGTTTGAATTTTATTTTGTAAATTGGCAATAAACATTTGTCGAAGTTCAACATTAGGAATCTTAATGTTTATTTGTGAATAAAGCATTTGATATCTCGCTATGAAATCAATGACTTTCTCATCATCCTTTTTTTTACATGTCATTAAATCAAATAGGGTCATCTTGGGACCCATGTGAATGTGAAAGTGGTTGTAAAAGGCATCAATAAGATCATTGAATGAGCCAATTGAAATGTTTGGTAAGGATAAAAACTACTCTAAAGCAGTATCCTTCAATGACCTAAGGAATAGTTTAGCCAAGAGCTTATCTTCAAAGATAAAATCACTACATAGGGTTGTATAACCGGAAACATGGCTTAACATGATCTCCTTTCCCACCATATTTCTCAAATCTAGGAACTTCTATACCTTGTGGAATTTGTGCTCTCAATATCTCCAAGGATAACAGGTTGGTTTTGATGTATTGTGAAGGTTGACCAATGTTGTTTTGATTTATACTTGTGATTTGTTGTTGAGGATGAAATGTTTTGCATAAATTATTATTAAGAGATGAATAATTGTATTGGTGGGAGGGAGTAAGAGGTGGAGTGTGCATGCAAGGGAAAGGTGAGTGTAAAATTTGAGAGGATGGGTTGAGAGATATTATGTTTGAATGAAAAATTATGGACACTATGACACTTTTTGAAATGCAATTTTGACTCAATTTTTGAATATGAATGATTGAACACACACTAATATGCAAGTACTATGTAACATTAATGCAATTTTTTAAATTTTTTTAGATTTTAAAAGAAGAAAAATACAAACCTAAAACCCTAAATGAAATGCAAGCTAATGCAACTTAATAATCCTAAATGAGATGCAAATTAATGCAATATAATGAAAATTAATGAAAATCCTAGATCTATAATTTGAATAGACTCCTAATCAGAATTATATTGATGTACAATGTCAGGTTCACCAAAATGAAACCTAGAAAAATAGGTTCCTTCCTATTGGAATGAGGGGTTTGCCAATTTTACTATAAATGGAAAGGGAAAAATGGGGTATCATGCACTTATTTTCCTCTATTTCATTAGAAAAAAGAAATCCCATGATCCAAGGTTGACTTTCAACCCTTAGGAAAGTTAACCTTGAAGGAAATCTTGTTGTTTTCCTTATCATCAAGGACGGGGCGAACCTATTAAAACAACACTTTTGGGAGAAAGACTAAAACTAGTAAATTAACCCATAAATGCAAAGTAACACTTGGAATCATGAGATTAAACCTTAATCTATTAGAACCAACAAATTTTAGGTAGATCTAAGATGGTTTGGTATTTTTACACCTTTCACCAAATTTTTGTTGTTAAGTATCCTCTGGGATAGATCTGCCCTAGGGCGAATGGGTCCAGTCAAGGTTTTCTAGAAACTTAAAATCTTCCCTAGATTTTCCCTATATCTATCATTTGAATATACTCCTAATTAGAATTATATTGATGTACAATGTCAGGTTCACCAAAATGAAACCTAGAAAAATAGGTTCCTTTCTATTGGAATGAGGGGTTCGCCAATTTTACTATAAATGGAAAGGGGAAAATGGGGTATCATGCACTTATTTTCCTCTATTTCATTAGGAAAAAGAAATCCCTTGATCCAAGGTTGACTTTCAACCCTTAGGAAAGTTAACCTTGAAGGAAATCTTGTTGTTTTCCTTATCATCTAGGACGGGGCAGACCTACTGAAACAACACTTTTGGGAGAAAGACTAAAACTAGTAAATTAACCCATAAATGCAAAGTAACACTTGGAATCATGAGATTAAACCTTACTCTATCAGAACCAACAACTTTTAGGTAGATCTAAGATGGTTTAGTATTTTTGCACCTTTCACCAAAGTTTTTTTGTTAAGTATCCTCTAGGATAGATCTGCCCTAGGGAAAATGGGTCCAGTCAAGGTTTTCTAGAAATTTAAAATCTAGGTTTGTAGCTCCTAATCTACTCTTCTAGCTTGTACCTTTCAACTTCATCTCTTGGATCTGTACCTACATCAAAAACTAAACATTTGGTTTGTTTGTATGGGGCTTTTCCTTGGCCAAATGCCAAGTTTGGTAATTAAAGCTTGATGAAAAATATAGATTTGGAATCTAAAAATGTGTGTGAGCCCTAATCTTAAGTGTGTCTAATATTTTTGTGAGCTAACATGCAAAGAAACCCTATTCAATTGTGTTAGAATAAGATCCCTAAATGAACTTGAATGATGAACACAAGACCTAGTTAGGAGAAGTCAAATCCCCTAATAGATCAAAAATCATATTATACCTTGCTTTAGGTAGCTAGTAGAATCAATATAAAAGATGGGATCACTAGGAGACAAGTCATTAGATCAAGGGAAATGGCTAGTAGCATGTCCCAAAACCTAGAATCCATCATGATCCACCATAGGCATCAATCTTCAATCATGAACAATGTTTGATCAATCTTCACAAAATGAGCTTGAAGACCTGCAAAAAAAATTGAAATGTTGCTCCAAGACTTCAAAATTTCTTGCTTGAATGTTCTCCTTGACCTTAATTCAAATATTGCACGAATAACTTCTTGATCACTTTTTCATCCTGGTGTAAAATGGTGAAAAGACTAGGCTTTATAGGCTTCCTTTCTAATTTCCAATTCTTATATCCCAAAAGCTAACACTTAAAACTTGAAATTGGGATCTTGAAATGCTACCAAAAACATGTTTAAATTTTGGTTTTGAGATCCTAAAGGGGACCCATTCTCCCTTGGGCGAATAGGTCATGACCTAGATTATCAAGATCCATTAATTTTGGGGCATTAATTTGATTAAATGCATTTGTTCAATGCCTTTTATAGTTTCAGAAAATATTTAAAATAGGCCTTTGGATGCATTATAATGGGGTTTAGGGGCCTATTTATGAAGGATAAAATTCATAAAATGAGGTCACTAAAATAGGTCCAAATTAAGTGTGAAATTGTACTATCACATAGAAAGGAATACAATTTTCTACACTACAGATGGTACACTGGGTCATGTAGGAGTGGTGTAGAATATTAAATATTCTTTTGGAACTCTTTAAAATTATTCATCAATGACTTATCTATTAGAAATTTTGACCCTTTTACAAACCATGTCACACTTTCATAGATTTTGTGAACTCGCAAATTTTGTGACATTTAGAACTTGGTCACTTTTATCCTTTTTCTCTTCACTTCTTTCTCCTTCTCTTCAAATTGTCACACTTTTATCCAAATGAGTAAATCACAAAGCTACATCACATTTCTAGTAAGTTCATGAGCTAGAAAAAATTGTGACATCATGATCCTTGTCTCTTTATTTTTCTTTCCCTTATTCATTTATTTTACATTTTGTCATGTAGTTTTCTTTGTCACACTTTCCTTCTTTTCACAAATTATCAAACCTTAAGAACTTTGTCACATTTTTCTCTAGTTCATGATTCTTCCAAATTTGTGACATACTTAACTTAACCTTCCTTTTTTACAGTTTAAATGAGTTCTCAACCTTGCAAACTCACTAAAAACTTGAACCCCTTTGATTGTTCACAAATTTTGTAAAATTTCAAACTCTGTGATGTCATGAAATTTGATGCTTGAATTTTTCCTTTTCTAGGGTTTTGGGAGGTTCACAAACTTGAGAACTTCCTAATCTTTATATCTTGAACACATAAGAAAAACATAAAATTTGGTAAAATAACCTTAAGTATAAGATGGAAACGAAATTAACACAAAGAGAAAATTTTAACATAGGTCACCATTGAAGATATATTGGATTGGGTATAAATTATGAGTTAAAGCAAGGAATGTGTAAAAAATTGAGCAATTAAGTTTAATAATTTTACATTTGGAGGCTTATAAATAATTGGGTCCAACACTACTAATGAGTGTACTTTTTTGCAATCCATTTACATGAATTGTTGAAATCAAGAACCAAAATAATGTGTTGGGTTAGTAGAAGACATACCTTGGGGAAGACTTTAGGTATAAACTTGCAAGCTTTCTTTGGCAGCATAATTGCTCACTCCAATTTCTAATGCCTCAACATCAATAGTCAATGTGAAACAATTTGGAACCATTAAAAAGTACTAGTCTTCTTAAGGGCACAAGAAATCCTAAAATATACCACGATCAATGTAGGACTATTAGAAAATAGCAATAAAATATTGCAATATTCTATGACAAAAGATGAATCAAGGGACACAAAATTACAAAGTAAAACCATATTCTCTCATTGTTCTTTCTAGAACCTTCCTCAAGACATCAATCAAAATCTTATATATGATAATCAACCTTAGAGTATTATGCATTATAGTATTTCTAATAGTAATGCATGCAGTATGGTCTTAAATTTTAATTATATTTGGAAAATAAACTTTGTTTGCATGAATAAATTGTAATTATCTTCTTATTTGGAGGTCTTTAGGTTTATATGATAATGACCTAGTATATTGAATGTGCCTCATGAAAATTCTTTGGGGCATTCCTATGCATAAAGTATGGCTTAGTTAAACACCTAAATTATTATTATTTATATTTGATTATCTTTTTTATTTCTAGAGACAAAAGTGTTAGATTTGGTTGTGAAACCACCCAAGATCAGAATGATTGAAGGAAAGCAAGAAAAGATATGGAGATGAATAAACTCAACACTCCCTTAGCATTGAACTAGCATTCCATCATACTATCCAAGGGAAGGGGTGAGTCCTACTTATATAGAAAACTGATGGTAGATAAATCCAAGAGGGGTAATAATTCCCAAGTTCCCATAATAGGTGGGAGTTTTACGTACTTGGTAAATTCCAGATTACATGGTTATGCCTACTTAGGTAAAGAAAAACACAAGGTTATGGGAGGTGGCTGATAAATACAAAAGAGGGTGTGAGACTCAACTACCCAAAGGTGGGTGTGAGTGACACATGTGAATGATGGATTTATGCCACATGTCCTCATCCTGACCATTCAATATAACCTAAGCAAGCTTAATAATGTGTGTAGGAAAAATAAATATTCCCTAACATAAGGAAAATAAAAAACGTACACTAACAAAAATTGTAGAGAATTTGACAACTTCTATCAATTGGCCGTTAATTTCCTATTAAACTAATCATGAGTTGTAGCATAGAAAAATGGATCTTTGGACATTTTCATGCTCATTTGGGTATTTCTTGTGGATGTTGGCTTAGTTTTTCCTTTATTTAGTGTTGAAATGTGGTTAACACATTCACATTAGGTCTTGGGCCCTTGTGAACTAATAATAATTTTATGATGCCTTGCAAAAGTGTTGTGAAGTGTTGTAATATATTTCACCTAAATAACCTCTTTTTACCATTTACCAAGCCTTATTTCAAAGTGTTGTAACAAATTTTCATGCTTTTCTAGGCTTGTCATTAATAATTGGACCTTTAGATTATGCTTTAATTGGCCTCATTTTACATCTATAGGCCTTACTTAAGTATATTTT
>VDFB02359130.1:0-55993 GCA_007258455.2 Sequoia sempervirens
GATTGGTTATAAACGGGGGTAGAGGAAATCTAAGTGAACAAACTAAGAGGGACTCAATGAAAAATTTGGCACTAAAATATTGAGTCCCAACAGGACCATTAAAAGCAAGTATCCCATTCCTAGGATTTATGTACTAATTGATGAATCGCATGGTACTGTGTGTTTTTTGAAGATTGATCTAAGATTAGGCTACTGTTAGATCTATGCAAAGGATGAGAATGTGCTTAAAACAACATTTAAGTGCCACTTTGGGCATTTTGAATTCTTACTCATGTCTTTTGGCTAAACAAATATACCAACTACTTTCTAGTCATGCATAAACCATGTTTTTAGCAATCAATTAAGAAAATTTGTGTTAGTTTTCATTAATAACATTTGATTTACAACAAGACTTGGGAAGATCATTTTAAATATCTAGCTACAACTTAAACTGATATGATAAAGAAAGGAGATTTTGCACGGATAGAAACAACCTAAGAAGCTTTTGATAAGCTTAACGAGGTAATGACTTTATGCCTCGTTCTTGCTATCCTTGATTTTTCACAACCATTTGTTGTAGAATGTGATGCTTTAGGAGAGGGAATTGGCGCTGGCTATCATGCATGCCTTGGTCAAGTTCCAACAATATTTGGTCTGTGTAAGATTTGTGATTTTATGCCCCGTTCTTGCTTAAGGAGGTAATGACTTTATGCTCATTCTTGCTATCTTTGATTTCTTACAACCATTTGTTGTAGAATGTGATGCTTTAGGAGTCAGAATTGGAGCTGGCTATCATGCATGCCTTGGTCAAGTTCCAACAACATTTGGTCTCTGTAAGTTCTGTGATAAAGACAAATCTTAACAGCTTGATGTTCTTCCTTGGTCAACATGGCTTGAATGATAGGCAATAATGTATGATTTTGAAATAGAGTACATGAGACAAAATAAGAATGTAGTTGTTGGTTTTTTCTATAAGACCTACTCTATGCTCTACTTTTGCAATTTCTGTCAATTGGAAGGCCACTATTATGGCAAAATATGTAAAAATGCATTTGCTACTAATCGCGTTGATGGGAATGTGAGGGATGATGGATTAGTATTAGATGGTCTCATTCTTCATAAAAATAGAAATTTTCATAATCCTTGAATTTAAATGGAGAGAATTTAAAGAGTTTCATGATGCACCACTAGTAGTTCACCTAGGATTTTGCAAGCCCTACAAACAAATTAGGGAAAGGTTCTCATGGAAGCACCTTAAGAAGGATGCCCTCAAACAAATCAAAGAATGTTTGAACTATCAACAAAACAAAGCAAAACATGTTTTTCTAGCATGTCTTCTTCAAGTATTTCTTATCCCAAATTAGATGTGGGAAAGTATATCCATGGATTTCATCACACTGACATGCCTTCCCAAGGTATAGGGGAAAGATTGCATTTATGTCGTTGTGGATAGGTGTTGTTGGTGTCACGTTTTATCATCCATAGAACACCGCGAGAATAAAATGTCCAGAGACACTCTATCCTCTCTTGAAAAACCACCGCGTATGCTAAGATTGCGAGAAGATCATATGGCGATTCCAAGGTTTCTTTTGTCAGGTCTTGGCGTGTGGATAAGCTCAATGGGCGTTGTGATTTGCTGGTAATAAACAAGGGGATTACGTTAAAGAAATTTTCACAAGTTCGGGACTTAGGCGGATTTATCATTAAAGGCTTTTCAATTAGGACTTCAATTTGGATCTCAAAAAAATAGCAAAAAGATAAGGGTTTAGGGGATCTATTCTACGCCTAAGAACTTAAGAGACAGTAAAGATCCGGTGAAAGGGATAAACCACACTTTGTTTCGCCTCTTGTTGGACTGCTTACGCAAAGTGGGTGCAATCTTCAAGGGGTGTGATAATGATTTTCAAGCCTCGAATGAGACTGAAGTTAAGCTTCCACAATTATAAGCTCAAGCTAACTTTACGCATCGAATGCAAATCATCCATTCGAAGAAAGTATGAGCAATACTTCACCATTGAATCTATACGATCAATCTCTCATTCACTTAACCAATACTCAAAGCAAATTCTACTTAACTTAATTCTAACTCTAATCTATGGTAGAAGAAGATATGCAACCTTGCTTACTACTTGACAATAAAAGTTATTCAAAGCAAATCATGCATAAGAGCTTTTATTATCGGAAATAGTCTCAATGCAACAATTTCATATACTATCTCCACACAAATGAAAGTGAGAGATCACCAGTTTAAATAGAGTTTCAAAAATCAAATGAAGGGCCGAGATTAAAACAATATCGACGGCCAAGAGTATTACAACTCAACCCTAATTAGGGTTGCCCAAAATAACATGAGTTATCAATCAGTAAACAATCAGTAACAGGCAGTGAAGTGGCAGTTGGAGCTATCATCAAGGAGAGGCGTCCCTATCTGCTTGGTCAGCATTGCACTCGATGAACCTGGACACGACTACGATAACCTCCTCCATCGTGACGGGCGGCAGCATGCTAATCCGGAATTCCAATCCATCTAAGTCCTCAGCACATTTGGCGAAGGTGCTTGCCCAATCCGCCTCCTGCTTCACAAAATCATTCCGGATGGTCAAGAGACTCGCCACTTTTGCGAAGTCCCGTCTCAGAATTGGTCCAGTAGCCGAGAAGAAAACCTCTTGAACCTTACGTTTCAACCTCTCTAGCTGCATGTCGTTTTCCCGGACAATCTCACGGTCAAACACTTCTACAGCTGTCATATAAATTTTCTCCTGGATTTCTTTGACCTGCTCTTCAATTCTGAGCCCATCTTCTTTCACCCTCTCCAAAACCTCTCTCCATATAGTCACTGCCCAAAACCAATGGTGAAAATCATACGCTGCTCCTGCAGCAATCACCCTTTTTTCAACCAACTCTTCTCTTGGGAGGCCTTTTAGGACCCTAAGGCTTGGAATAAGCCTCTCCTGCATGTCTGGAATACATTCCCATGTCTCTGCCATATCAACAAGTCTAGAAAGAAAAGAAGAGGTCTGCCCATAGGCAAGTGCCAGTTTCTCCATGAACGAGGTTGCTTCCGTGCCTTCGCTTATCATCCACTCCTGAGCCTCCTTGGCTGTGACCATCCCTTGCTCCACATCCTTGGCTATCTCCTGTGAGGAATTAAGGAGGGGAGGAGCTACTGCATCACCTTGATTAAGTGGCTGGGTCAAATGCCGTATGTACTCCTTCAGGTGTTCAACTTCCTTTTTATACTCCTTTTTCGCCACTTCTTTTTCCAGTCTCGCCTTGACAGTTGAGACAGAATTATCTAGTTCTTCCACTTCCTGACCTTTTGTAGTTGGGCCGAGATCTATGGTGGTTATGGCGTACTCTTGAGGAGTGATCTCATCCTGTGGCTTGTCCACTGTCGGTACTGCGATGTGTATGGAACGACTGCTTGCCTCGTCCTGCTGAATGGTAGAAAACTTCTTGGTCGGCTTCTTAATTGCAACCCGTTCCAGTCTTGCCAAGAAGTCCGCAGTATCATCCTCCTCTTGGGCTTCTTCTGGTGCCTGGATCTTCATCCTTTCTATCAGCCAATCCGGAATGGTAGGCTGCTCAATTCCATCTTCTACCTGAACATCCTCCTCATTTGGAACATCCACTACTTCTCTGAGAGCGGAAATCATTCCCTCTTCGAAGTCATTATGTTGGACTTCCATCTCATTATCTGAATCTAGTATTTCCGTTCCCGTAGGTGATGAGGGCTCCTCGTCATCCAGCTGAATAGGCTCATTGTTCTCTTCTTGAACTGTAGGAGGTATGATTATTTCAACCAAGGATTCATCGATGGTGGCCATCAGCTCGTCAATATTCCGGGACGCTGCAGAACGAGATGGCTCTCCCTTCTGTCTTTTCTGAACAGGCTCTACACTTGGAACTACCTCCTTCCTTTTCTCTCCAATCTCAACCAAATCCTGATGGGATGCGCCAGCATTGGAGGAATACGATTCTGTCTCGCTCAGTAAATCATACGTGAGCGTTATTCTTTTTTGTCTCATCTCCTCGACATGATGGTCAACCCACCACTGAGAGTATTTGGTCACTGGTCTCATCAAGGTTGCTAAGTCTGAGTGCTCAGGCTCCGACCACCTTACGGGAGGAAGAGGTCGGCTTTCCTCGAAGCGTGGCTGGATGTAGTTCCCATCATCCTGCAACTGATCAGGCACTCGGCAAAGTTCAATCGCCCTCATGAAGTCAACTGGCATTCTGGACCATAATCTCCTTCTAACCTCATATTCATCAGCAGCGTTTGCCCAGAAGTCCTCCAGTTCCACCCTGTGCTTGTACCTTCTCCCATCCACTGTCCGGATATGATGATGTGGGTCAAAGTTGACCCTGGACTTGTAGGCTGTGAACGGGTACCATTGGATTTCCAACCTGGCGCTCTCAGCTGCCTGCGCTGACGGACAAGACTCCAACATATTCCCGATGAAAAATGGGAATGTAATAGATGCCTTCTTGGTTGGCCTCTGGATGTTTTGATATTCCTCTAGTTGCCTCAGGACTTCGAGTAGAATCATCCGATTTGTCGGATAGATGGGCAACTTATAGGGATTTCCAGTAAATCCCTGGATCCTGACATATGTAAATTTTGGAAACTGGATGAACCAGGATCCGTATTTACTGATCAAACTTTTTGCCTCATGACTCAGCCTTTGATGCACTCCTCCTTGAAGTATTCTGGTAATATGCATTAAGAAGGCATCGTGCACCCGCCTGAAATGAGACTTCTCCTTCAGCTGGAGTTGTGGGTAGCAATCATAAGGTCTGAGTTCGT
This sequence comes from Sequoia sempervirens, assembly GCA_007258455.2. NCBI lineage: Eukaryota > Viridiplantae > Streptophyta > Pinopsida > Cupressales > Cupressaceae > Sequoia > Sequoia sempervirens. The sequence continues at coordinate 4,787 of VDFB02359130.1, forward strand.
TTTCTCCGCTGCCAACTTTGCCCTTGCAAACTAGTCCTGGATATTTATATGACCTGGCCAATAAGTAGACAATATACGAGCTCATGTGAAAAGACTTAGTCTCCTCCAAGTTGACCAACTGCTCGTGAAGATTGTTACTTATCATTCGAGACCAATTGAACATTTTTATGCCAGAAGTGATTTCATCTATGAAGTAGTACATCCAGCTCTCGAAAAATGTACCTTGAGGGTTGTCAGCTATTCTATTCAACATCAAAATGATGTCCCCATAGTCCTCTTTAAAGTCTGTCTGACGTGGCCTTTTAGGCATCTTCTTTATTGACGGTTTAGGTTTATCCAGCCATGCCTTGTTAACATTTGTGGCGCATAAATCTGGCTGACTGTCATACAAATGTTTAGCTTCCTCCTTGGTCTTATAGACAGTCCGAGAATGTGTTGGGATGCCAAAAGTTTCTTGAATTGCCACCTCGCTCAAGTGTGCCAAAATTTTGCCGTCAGGTGCAATGATCTGCCTCTTCTGAGCATCATAGTTGATAGCACATTCTACCATCAATTCTGCACAATCCATCGCAGGCGGGAATCCAGCTGCCTGAAAAATCCCATTTCTCACCATCCGCCTGGCTATTGGTGTCAGAAGTCTGTTCTGTCCATACACTCTTTTCTTGAACTCTTCGAAGTCGACATGTCCCAGATCGGTGTCTGTGACATTTTTCCACTTAGAATTTATTTTAGACTCTCGCTGGACACCTTTGCTGGCGAACTTCATGGCTGCCTTCTTTGATGATTCGCCCACTGTGGTCATCAACCTGCAGTCAAAAATACTAACATTAATACGTAGACCTTTTGAAATAATTTACTTTCATGCCTTGGGTTCAAAAATTTCACTTTCAGCTTATTAAATAATTAAATTTCTGCGAAAAAGCAAGCTGAAAGTAAATGGGTGAACTTGAAATTTTAGCCAGAACTTTTGCTAAGATGAAAAAGACAGAAGAAGAATGGCGAATCTATTCAACTGAATATCAAACCTCAGTAAAAGACTTCCAGCTGCAAATCAGATTTAAACTTCGAGAATTAAATCAAAAAGCAAGTGATGAAGTGCGCCCCTCTTGCACAGAAGAATTCGACTTTCAGCAAATAAATCTTTTCACTTCTCGAGAAAATTCTTCTTCAGCATAAAATTACTTCTTCCTCTGGAAATTTAATTTTGCCTACAGAATAATTACTTGCCTTAGACCTTCGAGAGAGTTTCAACTTTTCTTCAACTGTGTTTGTGAAAAATGAGTTGCTGAAACTCATTATAATGCTGAAGATCTTGATTTGTTTTAGCAACTGCCTTCTTCTCTCTCGATCTCGATTTGTCTTCCCTTGTTCAAACAGGCAAGTTTCCTTTATTTTTCGAAAAGAATCCGTGTCAAGCTTATCTAGGCAAATCTCTTTGATTTTCAAAAATTCAATTTTTGCTTGAAATGTTTATCTTTAATTCTTGAATTTTTAAAAATAAATATTCAATTAAATTCGACTTTTCCAACTTTAAATTCATGGCGAATTTAATTTTGCCCATCGGATTTTATCTTTGTCCAGCTTAATTTATTTTCTTCCAACTCTCGTTTGGTGAATTTTAATTTTGTCCAAGGCTTTTTTAAATTTCTAAGTATTGGAAATAAATTATTAAAATATTAAAATATTTTAATTTATTCCAACCCGTTCATTTTGGACCCATGGCTATTTTGATTTTCTCTTCATTTTCTTTGGCTAAAAGTTTATTTTCCAATTTTATTCCCAATTTCGTCTAGCCAAGTCAAAATTTTAGCCATTTCGTCGATAAATGTTATGCCAGATCCTCATTTTTCCTTGCCATGGCGAACTTTTAATTGCACCGGGCATATTTTCTTCTGCCAAAGTCAAATTTTCTCTTGCTCGGGCAAAATTTTCTAGGCAAAGTCTTTGTCTGGATGTCTTCATAGGCGAAATTCCATGATGCTTGACAAATTTTTATCTTCCTTAGCCAAAAGGCGGACTTTCCTACCTCTTTGCCTTGTGCCATTTTCTCTGTGTACTTGGTCAAATTTATCAAATTTTGTCTAGACATCCAAACTTTAAGCGAATTTTTAATCCTTCTTTCTTTTATGCTAGGCGAATTTCATTTTTCTCCTTGCCATAGCCTAGGCGGACTTTCTTAAGTCTTTTCCACCTTCCATCAAGACATGGCGGACTTTGCATAGCACTTGCCTTTCAAACTTAGCACTTCACTTCTTGAAAATGTTACAATACTTAGCCAAAATTTTGATTTTCCATCCTTTGGGCCTCTATACTTAGGCAAATTTTCGGATTTTTTTCTTTTAGGCACCAAATACTTTGTAAAATTTTTAAATTTTCTCCTTCCACATGCCATGGCGGACTTCCTAAGCACTTTGCCAAGTAAAGGCGGACTTCAAAGACCATTTTCCAACCTCCTCTAAGTCAAGGCGGACTTCACAAGCATCTTGCCTAAGTGAGGGTGGACTTTGAAAGGCCCTAGACAAGATGTGGCGGACTTTAAAGAGTCTTGGACATTTTCTCCTTATAGCTGGGCGGACTTTGGATGACCTTTGCCAAGTCTAGGCAGACTTTGAAGGGTCTTAGACATGGTTCCTCAATGTATGGCGGACTTTAAAAGAGTCTAGACATTTCTCTCTTTGTGGCTGGGCGGACTTTCCATAGTCCATGCCATCCTCTCCGTAGGCTGGGCGGAGTTTCTTAAGTCCTAGACATTTCTCTCTTCGTCCCTCTTTTCAAGGGCCAACTTCTTGATGGCTAATCCTTCCTTCTTGATGGCGAACTCTCCAATGGCTGAATATATTCTTTTGAAGGTGAATTTTCCAGAATTTCATCATGAACTTCATTCTTCTTGGGTTGATTTTTCTGTGATTTTCACTCAGATCTGACTGATTTTTGGACTGATTTTTCAGAATTTGATGCTTTTCAGTTTGATGTTCTTAGATTTTTGACTGATTTTTCCATGCTTTTTCTGATTTTTCACTTGATTTTTCGATTTTCTCTTTGATTTTTCAATTTTTTGGTTGATTTTTGGATCTAAAGATGGAAAGTTGACTCGTTGACCAGGGTTGACTTTCTAAAAATAGAAAAAGCAAAATCCCTAAAAAATAGGGAACCCCGTTTGGTCCAAAAATGCAAAAAATGAAAAAACGAAAAAGCAAAAAAGCAGATTCCCTAAAAAAATAGGAAGTGTTAGAATTGGCCGAAAGCACAGGCGATCTTCGTTTCCCAGGCCTTCTGAGCACTTCCATGACGTTTATGCACTGATTCAAGCATGGATTATTGACTTGGCTTGGATGACTCTCAAAAAACTGACTTGAAACTCTGAACAAGGTGACCTTATGAAACCGTTGCAAGGAGACAAAATAAAACCAGCGAATAAAGAGTGCGCCATTTCGCGATGAAGGGCGTGTGAAAAAGGTCACAACAATAGGTTAACTAAGTATGCACACTTCTTTGTCATTCCTTAAGAAATCAAATGACAACAAGTTGCAGATTTATTCTTTAGAGAGGTGTTTATGCTACATGGGTTGTTTAAAAACATTGTTTGTGATAGACATAGTGTATTCCTCAGGTGCTTTTGGAAAAAAATATTCAATTTGGTTTGGACAAAAATCACTCCTAAAACATGCTATCATCTACAAAGTTATACAGTGAATAAATAGGTTGAAGGCTACTTTAGGAACTATGTTTTAGATCAGCAATAAGCGTAGGTTAAGTGGTTGCATTTGGGAGAATACTGCTACAATACTAACCACCATATGTTCATTTCTATGCATCCATTCATGGCATTACATGGTTATGATGCATAAATTTTTTGTTTATTAGCTTACAAATAGTAGAGTGCCAATAGCCAGTCACTTGGTGAAGCATAGCCAAATATATTGAAATCACTCAAAGATCATCTCTAGCAAGCTCAAAATCAACATTAACTCTATCTAGATTAGAACTGTATAGAGAGGTCATTTGAAGTTGGAGATGCTGCCTTTTTGAGATTGTAGTCTTTTAGGAAAACCTCCATTAAAAGTAATGGAGTTGAAAAGCTCAAATCATGTTTCTATGGGCCTTACATGATTTTGAGGAGAGTTGGTGAAATTGTATATGAGTTGGAATTACTAGACAATGGTAGGATTCATAATGTATTTAATGTGTCTCACCTTAAGAGGGCCTTTGGACAACATATCACATCATTGATGAATTTGCCACCCTTGGATGATGAGGGAAAAATCATATTGAAACTTGATGATGAGGGAAAACTCATTGGAACTTGATGCTATTATTGATACTAGTGTGAAGGGGTTGAGGAGTAGAAGCATTGCTAAGTATTTGGTTTATTAGAAGAATCTAATTGTTGAAGATGCCCTTGGGAAGCACTAGAGATCTTGGGCAAGATTTGAAACTTTCTCGTACTGTCATACCTTTCTTCCATTCACTACATCTATGTCAATATTCGAGATCTCAAAACCTAGATCCCTAGCCTCTCGCTCTCTTGTTTTTTGCGGACCTCTGAATTTCACTTCCTCATGCACTTGGCATCACCAATCCTCCATTCTCAGTCCCTCCAACTATTGCATCCTCTTGGTATGCATTTCCCTTGACCCTTGCACTCATGCATGCCCTTTTACGGAACCTTGCTATTTGAACAAAGGACTTCACCCATTGCTATGGGCGACCAGGAGTGCCATTAATGGGCTCCAATTTGAATGTAATAAACTGGGGAGAAGCTTTGGGCCATGTTATGCCTTCAGCTTTTATATAAGGTGGACAACTTCATTAATTTGGATCATCACTAGATATCATATCAACTGGCCCTAAATTGCAGGTTAAGTACCCATGTTCCCCTTTTGGACCTAAGAGCTGCATCTGTGCTTCAAGTTGGATACTTTCAGCAGTTAGGAATATTTCAGCGTATGCACATTTCAACATTCTTGGTATTTTTTGAATATATTTGTGATCAGAGTAATCTTTGTTTTCAGCAAGCATCTGAAGCAGCAAATTTTTGCAATTATTAAATGAGTTATTTGAATGGAATACTCTGTTTCAACTAGTTTATATGAGCAATCCATATGAATGTCTGTTGTGGATATTTTAGATTTTTTATATGAGCAATCCATATGAATGTCTGTTATGGATATTTTAGATTTAATCATTTTGGGCAATAGTCATTACAATATTTCAGATCTGAGTATTTTTACATAAATATTTAGCTAAGGGTCATTACACTTCACTTCATGTATGCTTCAATACAATATATTTCATATTTCTTGTTTATATGCACATTTTGAATCTACGTTAGGGAGAGTCTAAATGAATCATTTTCATTCTTTCTTGAATTGATACTAGGTTTCTGGGTTCATTTTTCATACTCTATTATGTTATTGGAAAAAGTGTGATTGCCACATTAGATTCAGCACTTTGTGACATGTGTAGGTAGTAATTACAACCATAGTTCCTAGATGGTTAACTTTACCTATCATCCTTTGATTACATTAAAATGTCATGATAATTATATGTCAAGAATCACTCCAGTTTAACTATTTCAGTAAGATATGATATAGCACTGAAATTGAATCGCAACAAACTTTAGGCACAAACTCACTGGATGGGTTTGCTTCATATTTGTACGTTAGTATTTGATATAAAAAGCATTACTGCAGGATTTGAAGTTTTTTTAGAAGTTAAATCTATGATCTATCATATTGAAGGAACACTGATTTATTATGATATATTAACTGCCCTTTCCATTCCCTCAATTAACCCTACCTAACAGTGATTTCGTGACAGTTTTGCCTCTTCTTTGTAATTTACTAATTGTTCTCTTTGTTATTGACTATCGTATAACATTAGTTGTATGTATTTTTATTTTTTTGCCATGATTATATCTACAAAAAATTTGTGCTGATATTCAAAATTTTAGAAGTATGTCAAATTTGATGATCTTTTATGTTTAATGTAATTGTTATGCACTTAAGTTTGACTTATTTGAATGAGACTGAATGCTTTAAATATTTCTGTGCAGATTTAAGGAGTCAGAAATGGACTACAAAACAGTTTTGGAGTTAAAACCAGGAAATTCAGCTGCAGAAAAGGAATTGTCCCAGCTGATACAGACTAAAAGTGCGTTTGATAAGGCATTGAGTCTTTTTGACTCAGGTGATTTTTCAAAAGCATTGGAGTATATAGACAAAGTTGTTCTTGTATTCTCATCAGAATGTTCTAAGGTGATTAAAATGATCTATTTTAGAAATATTCTCATTTCTTGCCATGTAAATTTTTGATTTCATTGATTTCATGGAAGCTTCCATTAGTTTTTCTTTTTTGCAAGTTCTGTATATAAAGCAGATACAGTGCAATAGGCTGATAATATGGACTTGATTCAGGCAAAGCTGCTAAAATCAAGACTTCTAATAGGAGTAAAAGACTATTCAGGAGCTATTGCAGAATCTGGATTTGTACTGAAAGCTAATGAGAATGATCTGGAGGCATTGCTGCTGCGTGGAAAGGCCTATTACTACCTTGCAGATCATGATGTTGCTATGAGGTTTGTTTCTCTTTCTTGTTTATTAAATTGCACTCTGTGAGGTTCTTTAACTTTAAGTTTCTCCAGCTTTAGAATGGATAGACATGAGTTCCCGTAAGATTTTGTTTTTAAATTTGTGTTATGGACTTATAAATAGTTTCAAGGTATCATAGATTCATAACCAAACACAAAGGATTATTTTAAGGGAGTTTTCATTGTATATTCTGATCTGGTAACACTGTTTTCATTATAGACTACATGCAATATGCCAAAATGATGCGGGAGGATTTCTGGCTACTTTTCCTTGAGCAGCTTTGCAAGGATATACCACAGTACAACATCTCTGATGTGAAACATTTTACTGACAACATACCAATCAATGTATATGCAACATAATTCAGTGATTCTCAACATACCAGTCGATAATTTATCAGATTACCAAAATGGCTCTTTTGCTTTTAAAATCCTGATAAATTCTCTTTTATGTGATCCTGATGGCTTCTTGAACTTTTCCAAATTTTATCAAGAACTAATTGGTTCTCAGGTGTCTACTGTATTCCTCTCATTACTGCAAATAACAATCAACTTTTGAGTCTTGTAATATTAGACTTGAAAAAAATTGCAGTATGCCAATCTCAGACAAGAAGGAAAATGTAGGTTCCCTGACTTAATATGGAATACAAAGGCTCAAGCTACCACAATGATTGCCAAAAGAAAACATCTCTGATGACTTTTGATGACATCTTCCATGAAGCGAACTTACCAAAACACTCATCCTGCCTTTTTAATTTATTCGCACTATTAAATAATTATTAATGCTAGGAGGGATTCTACAATGGCAGCAAGGGGTGCAGTGCAATGGCGTGAGTGTGTTAACAAAAACTCTTACCTTTTACCTTAAATTTGACAGCCATTTACATTTTAAAATATGAATATTTAATAATAAAGTTTATATTTCCAAAATAAACAGCATATGAAATTTATGTCTCTGTGTTGTAAATAAAATAGTTTCATAGAAAAATAAGTAAATAAAATAGCTCCAAATTGATATCTCTTGGCATTTTTGTAGATAGATGTATTTAAGATATGTATACTACTTTTAGATGCAAATACCATTTCTTACTCACCCTCCTTTCTATTTGTAGTTTAACAAATTGAAAAAATACCTTTTGAATCATCAATGATGAATTTTCTGTTTATTTCTCTTGATATACATTCACTTCTTATTAAAATGTGTTAAAGCAAACTAAGAATCATCACTTTGAAATTTTGCTTGATAGGATCAACTTCAATAGCCTGAGATTAATCTTTTGTGTGAATATCTGAACTGATGAATAAAAAATCAATTTGTATGTCCATTTTGAATTGATCACATTCTTTCAACAACTTATTTTGCTCTGGAATATTTTGTTTGATAGACAACATCTTCTATTTTATGCTTTTTATCCATAGGTGATATAAATTCTCATTGGTGTTTTGAAATACTTGCTCAGAAACAAGTGTGTCACCACCAATTTCAACCATTTCTTTATGATTTCTATCGACATTGATCCATATAGATTCTTCCTTTTTAGACACATTTATTTCCTCTTCAATTTCCTTTCTGCCGGCCTCAATTTCATCATATATTTTCCTTGCTTCTTCAATAAATTTTGACCAATTGGTTATTATTTCTTTGACCTAGTTTTTAGTCACTTTGCCATTAGACTAGTATTTGCATATTTTTTCAATTACCTCCTTACTACCTTTTGAGCTGGGATCAAAAGAAGCATCTATTTTGTCCAATGGTTGGGTAGAAATATTAACAATAGATTTTAGATAAGACATTAAAATCCTTGCCTACTGTTTGAGTTGGTCCTTGGAACGTTTATCCTTCTTTGTTCTTTGGTGGTTGAGACCTGGAAGTTGTGGATATCTCGTTCTGAGAAGGACCAAGATCAACATGAGTGATATTAAAGTTTGTTTCAGCAATCTCATTGATATCTTTTAATGCAATGGGCTGAGCTACTTCCACAAACATGTTCCTAGAGGCAAATTCTTCAGTAGCCTGGAAGTCATTTTAGCCTTCTTTGGCTAAGGTGACTTCTGAAGTAAACTAGAAATGGCATCAGATTGGGGAACAACCAACTAGGTTACCTTTCTCTTTCTTGACAAAGTTTGTTGCAACCAAGAAGAGGAACCAAATGGGGTGCTAGTAACATTTGGGAAAAATTGTAAGAACCTCATAGGTGGAGGTGTAGTGAATGGAGGTGCAACCTTATCAAAAGATGATACATCAAGTGAGGAGGGAGGAGAAAGATTAGGTTGAGTGGGAGGTGTTTGGAGAGAATGTGGAGGTGAAGAAGCCCGTGAAGAATGAGATGAGAGAGATGATGTACTCAATTGAGAAGGGGACGGGGGTATGTCAATGGTCTCTTCTTCATGTTCATCCTCCTAAATAGCTTCTAGCTGCTTCTTATTCTTCACCTTCAATTTCTTTTCTTTTCTTCTAGGATTATCCCCACATGATTTTTCAGGACTTCACTTCTTTGAGGGATCCTCACCATCGTCTCATCCTTTGCTAGCATTTTGAGAGCTGGGTGAGGATGAAGGATGCGAGAGAGCATATTTTGCTTGCCTTTCTTTTTCTCATTTGAGGCATCCTTCGTGTTAGAAGATTTTGCAGCTGATTTTTTTGTGGCTTTCTTCCTTACCCATTTCTTTGTTCTTCTGAGGACCTAATTGTTCTCTCATCTAGAGTCTTAACTTCTCAGTTGGCCCAATTGATGGGTAGTAGTGACTATGTTTGAATATGCTCAAAATAAATGGGATCAATTAAGTCTCTCTCATCATTCTCAATGCTTTGGATATCCAATTTAATCCTAAAATCTTTGATTTGTCACAGTGCAGCCTCACCCAGCCTCTTTGCTTGACGTCAAAGTCATTTTCACAGTCTGCCTAATAATCTTCAATTTCAAGATGATGGTAGAAGCCAAGTCCAAGTTGTAGATTATTTTTGACATAATCTTTACTGTCAAAAGTGACCCTCATGGTGTGGAAATGCATAGTGAATTTTACCAAGGTCCTTTCAAGATTCAATGCATCGAACAATGATCTACACTTGTAATGTGCCAATCCAATGAGAAAGGGAATTCCTGCTTTTTTCCTTTCCTTGCATCTTCTATTTATTTCGCCAATTTGTCGACAAACTTCCATGAGAACAAATTTGTCACTTACATACATTGGCAATTTATATGGAAATCTGAAATATCCCAACTAGGATATTGATGAATTTTCTGATTTTTTGAAAGACAAACTTCTGCCCTAATTTCTGCTAAAAACCCTAGTTGCTGATATAAATTTTCTGAGATGAAACAAGCATGAACAGCAACATCAACTCATCCAATTGCTTCAAAGAATATGATGAACACATCTAACATTAAGTATGAATGTAACCAGCAATATATAGCACCAATTTGTCCACCCAAAACATGCAAATTCTGATTATAAGTTTATTCAGTTCTGCTGCTACAAAATCAATATATTACTTATGCAAATTCACCACAAAATTGGGCTCCAAACATGCCCAACAATGTACAATAGTTTGCTGATATGAAGAAACCTTGCTTACAAGCCAAAACATGAAATAATGATGACCTAGACTAACCCTAGCTGGACGAACTTGCTCCAGCTCTCAAAAATGCAATGATGAATGCAAATATATGATAGAAATGTCTTCAAGACCCTACCATAAGGGTGCGCTGGCCTGCTGATCTGAATGTAGCATTTGCAACCCTTGAAAACTTGTCAACAACCTCCAAACTTGCCAATTTTTCCCTTCCAAAACAAAGTGCTCCTCTTGCAACTTGGGTGTTCCTCTCTAGGGTAAAACTCTAGGTCAATACAACACCAAATCTGCCCTCCTCAAGTCGCCTAGGCTGATATGAAAATCTGAGCATGAACATCTAGCATAAAACTCCATTGAAGCACAAGTGAACCTCCGTCACAAAGCCCTCATTTGAAGAGCTAGGTTTTTGTCCAACTCTTCCATTATTCACAAGGGTTTTCGTCCTTGGAATAGCTGCAATCATTGCTGATCTGAAAAAAGCAGAATAATTCCCATGATGAAATGCCTTCACAAAGATCTTGTATTTATACCAAGCTTGCCTTTTCCCTCCAAATTGGGTCCAAAAGGGATGTTACAAAATCCATCAAAGCCTCCTATTTTGTTATTTAATTAGGTTAACCCCTTTCTTCTAATTTGAAATTTGGCTTTCCTCTTTCCCTTATAAATTTATAATTAAATAATTCTAATTATTTAATTATTTTAACGTTCCTCTGAGGATTAATTAAATAATTTAATCAATCCTCTTCTTCCTCATTTCTCGTTAAATTATTGTTTAATTAATCGACACCTTTTCTTCCATTTCTTTCCCGTGATTTAATTATTTAATCCCTAAATTTTTCTATGATTAAATAAATATATTACTTAATTGCGGTTGAAAATAAATAACTACCACTTACCCTATATTTCCTTCTCCACTTAACTCTTCCTTTTTTCCATTTTTGAAATGGCAACCTATTTTTATCTCTACTTAACTCCTCTCTTCCAGTTTCGAAATGGCAATCTTCCCATGCACGTTCCTTCCTCCGATCTCATCCGTCGATTCTCTATTGAATCCTGACCGTCGATCGAAGCTGCATTCTCTATAAATGCAACCTTCGTGCTCTTTCAATCTAACCACGATCTTTGAAATTTAACAATCACTATCTTACTAGCTTATTTTAGTTGCACATATAATTCCGAGAGCAAGATTCACTTGAATCATGAAAGAGAAGGACAATGGAGGTAAATTGAAATGGGATGCTCGAAGGTATAATAGTTGTTTGATTTTCTCATTTCTTGCATTTCTTTTGTTTTTCTTTGGTGGATTAGTTTGTTTGCATAAATCTTATGGTTTTCATAGTTACCTTTTGAGGATTTATGCATTATTCTAATTTATGGTTTGACAAGAGTTGTTGGTAATGATCATAAAGTTGAATTACATTTCCAAAGACTCCTCTAGTGACCCATCTTGACCAAACTCTCATACTGGAAATGACATAAAAGAGATATGATGACATATAAAAATACTTGTTCAGCTTGATATAGGTGAGTTGATTGTGAAGCTTATCACTTATAATATTAACCCAATTATTGAATTGGCCTCCCGTGATATTACAATATTGAATAAATACATTCACTCCTCAAAATTGTGGGCATCTTCATTCCCCACCAACCTATGTGGTATCACAATGATATAAAAAATGTCTTGAAATGGGATTTGTGAATAGTCTTCAGCAATTGTGATTTCCCTTTCTTTGGTACCACCAACCAATGTCGTGCTATGGTGTTACGACACAAACTCTTCTCCATATAATGCTGATATGCCACTGTGGTGTCAATGTCGACAAATACCTCTCCAAAGGGTAGTCGTGATTCCAAGAGTTTCAACATCTAATCTAGATATTAACCTATCATCCATCATTCTTACTTCTCTAGTCTGAGAATTATAGTGTTTCATACACGTCAAAACCAAGTCAAAACATTATGGGAAAATCCACTGCTTGAAGGAGTCTGCTAGCTACTACCTTCTGTGCAATTGGAGATCTATTTAGACACATAATCTGCTGTGAATTTCCTTATATCAACTGTTCCAGCCCAATGGAAATCCGTATATACTATATTCTGTTATCATGAAGTCAACAGATCTCAGATATAGAATAACTGTTTGCACTCCTTTTTCCTTTGCACTGTTGACTACTGGTGGAATTCTGTTGGCCCAGCAAAAATAAGTATGGTAACAGCTATGCACTACCTTCTACTCAGGTAGGGAACAGAATATATGCATGGTTTCGTTTAAAATTTTTATTTTCAGAAGTTCAGAACATTTTATAACATGACAATTAAACTGGTGTTGTGATAGCAGGGCTGTGTGGTTTTGATGTCATTCTCCTCTTCCAGTCATTGGATTCTTTGGTTCATGTGTGATTGCTTTGACAAGATTCTTCTTTTGGTTCTTTCAGGCACTATCAAAAAGGCTTGCGTTTAGATCCTGAGCATAGTGAACTCAAGAAAGAGTACTTTAAGCTTAAGAATCTTTTGAAGAAGACTAAGAGTGTAAGTGACCATCTCTTGTGATTATTTTTCTTTGTTGGATGGCAAATCAGCCAAAGGGTTAAGCTATCTTTCTTGGGCTCTATTGAAATTTGAGACTTTTTAACCTTATGATGCAGGCTGAGGAGAACCTGGAAAAAGGGAAACTGCGAATGGCAGCTGAAGATTTCAAAGCAGGTCTTCAAGTGGATCCTACTCACACAGCACATAATGTGAATCTGTATTTGGGTTTGTGTAAGGTTTTAGTCAAGCTTGGGAGAGGCAAAGATGCTTTGGAGAGTTGTACGGAAGCTTTGAAAATTGAAGAAGAGCACATTGAGGCTTTAGTTCAGGTTTGTCAGTTCTATGAAAATATTTATCTCCCATCTACAGAGAACAGAAGATTTCAACCCCAAGAACTGATTAACTTAATGGTTTCCAATGAAAAGGATTGCTTAAATTTCCTATTAGTGCTACTGCTTCCTGTAATGCTACTTTTCTCCAATAGTCATTTAAGTAATAGCAGCAGATTCAATATAATGAATATTAGAATTAAGATAATTTGAGTTATGTAATGTCATCAACACAAATGTGAATAACCAATGTAAACTATAAACATGTGACAATTAAATAATTAACATAATATATGGAATAACGCATCCACATATTGTAATGTCCCCATTTTTAGCACTGCACTTCTCAGTGATTGATGGCCTATTCCAGTGCTGTCGGCTAGTCAGAGGAAGAATTAGGGTTTCCGACTGTTTGGTGGGTTCTCTTGAAGATTCAGGGTTCTGCTTGTTGGAGTTTGGGATTTTGGATTGCGGTTTCTTTCTGGGTTTTCAGAGAGCTTCGCAATGGTGGCGCCTGCATCGCATTCTGAGCAACTTCTCGAATTTACTATTTTTAGTAAATTCTTTTTTTAGCAGTGGTCCAGTCAGCATCAGCTCAGCAGGCTTTCCTCTTCAGTTGGTAATATCATTTTGGCCGTTTGATGCTTTTTCTGGAGAGATAAGTATTTTAATTAAAATAATGTTTTATTTTAATGTTATGACCCTTGGCCTAGTGAAACAACTTTATGTTGTTTTAAAAAGGGGGACTTTGATGGGTGGCGCCTCATTTGGAGATGGATTTTAATATTCCAAAGGTTGAAAAATAAAGTGGTAAAAAGGGACGCCAACCTTTATGAAAGTCAAATTTTAATTAATTTAAATCAATCAAGTGAAAAGTACGCCATCTTGAAGGAAGGCTTGGTTAAATCAAACCCTAAAAGCATCTTGAAATTAGGGCGCACCTTCTGGAAGCTTCTGGAGGGTCTTCTCAAAAAGTTATAAAAGAAAGCCTTGGGTCTTCATTTTGGTATCTTTTATCTACAGTAATGTTACTCTGCCGGAATGGTATTGGATCGCTTCGAGGAATGAAGGCCTCCTAGCTTGGCTCTTCTTCTTGCTTGAAAGACAGCAACTAGTTGAGAGGTTTGAGTGTTATGGATTTGTCTTTTCAGTTATAGTTGGTTTCCTATCCTTTGTAGTTGAGTTTTATCATTTTCTGTCAATTCCAGAGTTGCTGGTCATGACTGCTGAATGTATGTTTCTGCTCACAAGTCTCAAATCATAAACATTCTTGTTCTGGGTATTGTCTCATTGTGTTTCCCTGTTGGAGGCGCCCCTTCATGAATATTTGCAGATTTTAATATGAAGTTTCTGATTTTATAAAGCAAATTCGTCATTCCTTGAAGGCCGTACTTTCTAGAGTGCCTTGGGATTCGTGTCAGCAATTAATAACCACTTTTAGTTGCCATTTCTTATTACTAAACTAGGCGCCATCATTTTGAAGGTCTATTGCATCAAACTTGAAGTCATTTGGGTCAGTTTTGAGTGATATATGAGCAATTTAGTGGGTTACAGGCATGCTGGTTTTGTATTTCTGATTTCTGGACTGTCACATCAGATTTATTACAGTCAAGTTTTGTGTGGGATTTAAGAGTGGTTTCTTGATTGCATTTTGGTCTCATCATTCATAGTAAAACTTTGCAACAGATTTGAGATCATTTGGGTGAGAAATGAGAGAGTTATGAGCATTTTGACAAGGATCTGTGTTGCTGGTTATATATTTTAAGGTGCAGGTCTGTCATAATCAGATTTGAGAAATCTGCATTCTCCTTCTTGGATTGGTGTTAGGAAATCATTAAAGGCTTTGTAAAAGATTCCTTGTTGTTGCAGCAATTTGAAGAGCTCTAATACTTGATCTTGCAGGCATTTAAATATTCATTGTAAGCTGAACAGTAGTACTGTCAGCATTTCTCTCAGTCTTACTTTACATTCTGTATACGCAATTGTATTTCTTTATATCTCCGTCATATGGTAGCTCCCATTCCGTCTCGGGTTGGAAAGCACATTCTTGATGTCGAGTACTTCAGCATTCTTGCTTATTTCCCTTAATAGCATTGTAATTCTTAGCACTCCACCATATGGTCGCCTCCTTTCCATACTGGATTGGGTAGCACATGCTTGGTGTTGAGTTTGTTTTCAGTACTTGTAGCGTAGAAGATCCTCTGACCATATGTTCGTCCTTCGCGGACACATTCTTGGTTAGAGTTACCTTCAGTTGCATTTTGTTTAAGGCACTGACGATCCTCTTGCCATATGACAGCCTCTCTCTTGTTGAGATTGAGTGCGCATTCTTGGCAACGAGTTATTTGTAATCTGCTAGTTTGAATTATCTAACCCTAACGGGTGCTCTCTGCATTGTTGTGTACTTGGCAAAAATTAAAAAATTTGGCCCGGATTATTTCACATAGATTAATCATATTAACATCAAAATCATATAGACAATATTCCCAATATTGTCGAATCAATGTTTCTCAATACTTATCTGAAAGTCAGGGAGAGGCTGCTATCCGACACTCAGAGGAATGGTTACAGGTCTAGGCTTTTCCCGACATAAACACCTTTGGAGGGAACCGGTTCTTACACAAAACCCAACCTGCCTTCACAGCATAAACACAGCCCTGGCCAGGACACTCTCGGGTGTACGCTGTACCCCAAGTTGGACGCACACTGTGTGCCCCTTCTCCAAATGTTTCAATGCCAACCAATGAACTTAACCTTCACTCTTTTGTGCCTTCTAAATCCTTGTGTTTCTCCCTCTAGTTCCTTTCCCTTTCCCTTTTTCTCTTTTCTTCTTGAATGTTCTCCCTTGAATGTTCTCCATCCATCTTTCCCAAGTCTCACATGAATGATTTATATATCCTTTTAAGAGGTGATTTCCAAACCATCACACCTGTTCACAAAGGTTGCATTTAATAATTATTTAAATAAGTAATTATTCTTCCACCTTTTTAAGAGAGTTCTTATCCATATTCTTTATTAATATCTCTTTTAACCAAAGGATCATATTATCCTTCAATTTTCTATCTCCCTTTTAATTCTAAAGGATTATTTCATAACTTTATCTTTGGGGAAAAAGTCACATAACACTTCCCATGAAATCATTGTCAATCTTGGTCTTAAGATCTGCATAGTCACTTTTTACACCCTCAAAAACATTACTGTTTAGCTTAGAGGCTTGGTGAGCATATGTCAACCCTTATTTTGTCAAACACAGTAGCTTGATGTTTGTGTGTGAAGTCTGCATCCAAAACTTTGAATCAGCATTTTTAGTTGTGAACATAACCTGGAGATGCATTCCCATGAATCAACAAAGAAAATTCTGGAAGACCGCTTTCAGGGGACTAGGGAGTTCTGGATTAAACTTATTTGTACAACTAATAAAACTAATAAAATTAAAGATGCTACATAGATCACAAGTACTAGAGGTACACATCCCTGGGGGTGGGAGAACCCTCCCCACTCACCCTCTGGAAAGTATTTATCTCGTCCTTGAAATGGGATCAGGTACACTAAACTATTATTCACACACAGATTCAATATGTTTTTCATTGAGGATTGTTGATGATCATTGTCTTTTCGTTGTCCTTTATATGTCATTTCATATGGTTTTAATTCCAGATCTCCAACAGATTATCACAATCTTCATGAATTTTTTTTTCAGACATTAATTTTAACTGTGGATCATCTTATTACTGGTATTTTTAACCTTTAATTATGCTTGTCCCCTTGGTTTAGTGTGTAAATCTCTAAAAGAATTAAAACTGTACATCTCTCCTCTTAGATCAGTGTTAGGAAGTGTTTCCATGTACCTTGCTTCCTTTCAAAATGACTCAAATCTTTTCACAAGTTCCGTTGGTTTTGACTTATGTGCCACACTCTTTATGCTGTTGTGGCTCAAATGGCATGTTTGTGATGCAACGGGACTAACAATTTAATAATCACAGGCTAAAAAGGTCTGCTCGCTTGGATTAGATTTCACTACTGCTATTTATTTTCACATTGAAAATCTATATGCGATATGCTATTATGTTTAAGGACCGGGTTCTATGTAAATAAATATACCAAAAATATAATATGTAAGCTATGCCATAGTCTTAGCCAATACCACACCAGATCCCTTCTTGGCATGGATGCTGATGATGAGAACATTGCCAAAAGTAGATCTAAATAGTTGAGTTCCAGTGGCCTACCAGGACTTGAAAACTTTACAGAAAACTAAAAACACAATAGCAGAAAGTTTAATTGAACTCATTCCCAAAGAAATTGAACAAAAAAAATTAGGGATCTAATAATCACTTAAAATATTGTGGGTGGTTCAGTTCCTTTATTTTCCCACTTAATCGTGGTTGGATTACAGTCTCACCATGGGTATCTTGGAGTTTTTATTGAAGGACTTTAATTTGTTGATATGGAGACTATACTGTTGGAAATTGCATTATGTTCAGTTTCTGAGTGCTTGGATAGTACCCTTGTTTGGTTTCCCCTCTTTCCAATGCCTGTAGTCCACCCAAAATGCTTGGCTATGCTGGAGTAAAACCTTTTTCGGCTCTTCTATCATTCTGCGTAGAGTTATTTAAAATCCAGCTGGAATCTCCCCAGATTTCTATAGTAGTTTAGAGGGAAGAATATAATACATATTTCTTCTTCTCTTTGAGGATTGTCAATTAAGAATCTGTTCCCCATTCCTTTCTTACTGTATTCCTCTTTTAGAGACACTTACACCTGCTGTGCTTTTCCTGGTTCTCTAAGGTCCTGAAACTGGCCAAAGTCATCACACCGGATCCCTTCTTGGCATGGATGCTGATCATGAAAACATTGTCAAAAGTAGATCTAATTCGTCTAGTTCCAGTGGCTTCCCAGGACTTGAAAACTTTACAGAAAAATAAATGTACAATATCAGTGAGTGTTTAATTGTACTCATTCCTAAAGCAATTGAACAAACAAAAATAGGCATCATATTATCACTTAAAATATTGTGGGTGGTTCAGTTCCTCTAATTTCCCACTTAATTGTGGTTGGATTACAACTGCTTCATGGTTTTTTAGGAATTTTTATTGGAGGACTTTAATTTTATGACTGAACACCATAGTTTAGCTGCAATAGTTTCTGTGAATATGGAGATTATACTGTTGGAAATTGCATTATGTCCAGTTTCTGAGTACTTAGGATATTACCCTTGTCTGGTTTCTCCTCTTTCCTATGCCAGTAGTTGACCCAAAATGCTTGACGTGTGCTGAAGTGAAACCTTTTTCGGCTCTTCTATCAACCTGTGCAGAGTTATTTAAAATCCAGCTGGAATCTCCCGAGATTTCTGTAGTAGTCTAGAGTGAAGAATATAATACATATTTCTTTTTCTTCTTGAGGATTGTCAATTAAGAATTCATTCCCCATTCCTTTTTTGTTGAATTCTTTGTTTGGAAGCTAGTCTCTCTGGTTCACCAAAACTTTCTCTGTGTATGCATCTGTTTCTTAGGCTCACCTTCCTCTAATCACCTACCTTCCAGAATTTGCCTAACTATGTCTTTCTAGGAAAAATAAATGTGAAAATGAAATTGTCCAGGAAATAAAAAATCTTGCATCCCTCACCTTTTCACCATTCTTCAAATTTTCGGTCACATATGTAGAAAATCGGGATCTGTCAAGGATAATAATCTCAGTCAAAATTTGAAGAGTTCCGCTCACGAACACTTCTCTTTCCTGCATGTAGAACTTGCCAATTTGGTTACACAATAAATAACAAAATTTTATGTTGCACTTAAGCAAAAATTTTGCATTCTCAATTCTTAGTTAGGGGAACCGTTATTCACTTTTTTTCTTACCAGCACAGTTTTGCAGATTATTTAATCCATGTACTGAATCCAACTTTGAGTCAGTTTATTCTGGCCCCCAATTCTGCATAATTGCTGAAAGTTGCTCCTGGATTACATTTCTTTTCCTGGATTACTGTTAATTATTTAATACGTAAACAAAATTTGGTTTCTGAAACATTGGTTGTCATACTCATAGCCCTAGAGTATTATTTAAACATCGTGAAATGGGATTTTTTCATCAAATATTTGTTGTACTTTGCTTTGTAGACTGTTCTGATAGTTACCGCCATTTGTTATGGTTAATGACATTCTGGTTAACATTGTTGCAGAGAGGTGAAGCCAAGCTTCTAATTGAAGACTGGGAGGGAGCTGTCAATGACATAAAAATTGCACTCCAAAAATCTCCCCAGGTTAGCATCTTATCTGGGAAATTTCTTACCATTTCTTGGGTTTCATTAGCAGCAGGCTGAGAATTCTCTACTTATAAGGTTCGATTTTGTGATTTAAGAAAATTTTCTATGTCCTCTTTATCAAGTTGTTTACACATGTAGTTCTTTACACAGTTCAGAGAATATCCGTTCTCCATTATATGGGGGAAACAATATGTATGAAGATGTTTACCAATAATTTGCAGCACTTGGAACATGTTAATTTTATTTTCCTATCCCTTCTAATTACAGACTTTTAACATGTCTGCAACTTGCAGGATATGAATATCAGGGAAGCATTACAGAGAGCTGAGCGCTCTTTGAAGCTGAGTAAGCGGAAAGATTGGTACAAGATTCTTGGTGTTTCAAACACTGCATCCATTGCAGAAATCAAGCGAGCATATAAAAAGCTAGCGTTACAGTGGCATCCTGACAAGAATGTTGACAATAGGGAGGAAGCAGAAATGAAATTCAGAGAAATTGCAGAAGCATACGAGGTAAGAAGTATGGGATTTTAGTTTCAAATGCCTGCTGCGTGTTTTGGCATAGATAGACTTTCCTCCATTTTCAAAGGCTTATGGATGTCAAGTATCAATTAGAAATACTGCTCAACAAGTAGGCCTTGCTATGCATTCTTTTAAAGCTACGTAGATTTGTAGATATTTCCCACAAGGTGATTAGTACGTGTGAATACTAGCAAACACATCATTACTTATATGAGATGTTATATAATACAAATGCTCGGCAGGACAATTGTATTTGCTATAAATTTTGCATCCTGGAAATGTAGCAAGAAATTGAGAAATAATATTTTGATTGGATTTTATAACATCCATTTTTTACTTTTAGCCTTTGTTGGAAGTTTGCTGAAAATTCAATTATGACAGCTGTCAGTCTTTTTATATGCTAGAAGGTGTGAGATTCAACTCCGTACTCTCAGAAGTTCTTGCATTCATTATTATACTTATATCCTTACCTTTCTTCCAAGACAGTTTGATGTACTATGTACCCTCAATTAATGAAAGTGACTCCCATGTGGCAATGAGACTGACCTTGGCCTTAATCTTCAAATTTAGGTGCTTGGAGATGATGAGAAACGAATGAAGTTTGATAGAGGTGAAGATATTGAAGAACCTGGTATGGGTGGTGGTGGCTTCAACCCTTTTGGTGGTGGACAACAATTCACGTTTCACTTTGAAGGTGGTTTCCCTGGTGGCTTTGGATTTCAATGAGAATTCCAAGAGAGACTTCCTAGAGAGCCATATTTGGTTCATATTCATTTCATCAGTTATACGCAAGTTTCACGCAATGACAAAGGTAGGTATAGGGGACCAATGTATTCTTTCCCCTGAGGTGTACATGTGATTGAGATTTGCAGCCGGCTTCAAAGCTTGTTCATTAAATCGAGAGTTGTTGCATTTGTTAATTTCCACCAGAGCTGATTAAAGGTTTTCAACCTTGAAAGCAAATTCAATATTTGTGTTCTTTGGAGTCAGTCTTTGCATGATTGACTTAATAATGCAAGGATTAAGATCACACAGACATTGGAATCCACAGGAAATTTTCCTTTTTGAGAATGGTAAGTTAATTTATTTGTCTTAGTCAATCATTTTCCATGGATTTCCAGTGAGGAATCTGTCAATTGAAGACATGCAGCACTATCAATGTAGTATCTTTCTCTGTTCAATGGATTTCTTACAAGTAGTGAATTAAGTATCCCTCTTGATATTGTTGATCAGACATACAATGATTTCTTCTTAGGATGCTTTAAGTTACTCTATTGTCTAAATAATTCAATACTCTGAATTCTTTAGTATTTAAATTTTAGATCTTCATATTTGCACAGTTAATAGTGTTTTTTTTTTGAGAAAATAGACCCATTATTTATCACGTGTGTTATGGACTGTTAGGTTGCAGGAACTTGAGAGATAAAAGTTCATAGTATTAAGTTCATATTATTTTCAGTCAGATTGATTGCAGTGATAACTTTAAGAAACACCCCCTAAAATAAATATTTATTTCTATTGGCAAATCTTTTCTTTTTTGAAAAAACTATTAATTTTATTGGCGAATTTTTTAAATTAATAGAAATTTGTAGAAAATCTGACGAATCTTGATGAAAAATAAGAAAATGCATTAATTACCATAGCAAATCACTCCTTTTAAAAAAAAATCCATCAAAAAGTAATGGCCCAAGGATGTCAGTGATTAACTAGTTTTAAGTTTACGGTGCAGTGCTCGTGTCTATAATTCTTTAATTCCTCAATATTTTAAATCAAACATTGAATATTTTAAATCGCTGATACTCTAGGCTTGGTTGGTCTAGTTAGTAGTCCTGTTTCTTCTCCCTGTAAAAAAAAAGATTAAAAGATTTGTGGAGAAGAACCCGTGTATAACGATACAACAAAAATCTTTGGAATAGTTTTCTAAACCGCCTTGATTTGGTTGGAAGGTGTTTCTTGCTTTGCTATGCTCTGTTGTAGATCTGTTTGGTTGATCTTTTGTTCCGTCTTGTTGTTCCTTGTTGGTTTCTTGCTGTTTAGTTGTGCTGATTGCTATATCTTTCTCTTTGTAAAAGGATCAGGGCCCTTTAGAAACCCTGTTTTTTTAATCAAAAACTAACAATTATATAATATTATTGACGAATTAATTTCATTTTCTACTATTACTTAAATTGAGGCGAATCTAACTACTTAGGTACTGAATATTTTGGTGAATTTTTGAGTTTAAAAGTTTAATAAAATAAATGTTTTGGCAATTTAACCAAGACTAAAAAAATATTTTGTAAAATTGTGGTGATTCAGAGTGCCTTATAGCTTGTACTATTAGCCAAATTTTGAATTTTGAATTTTGAATTTCAACTATTAGCCAATTTGCGAATATTAGCCACTAAAAAAAACATTGGTGGATTGCTCCCTATATATTATTTTTATATTTTAGGCTTTTTAAAGCTTATATCAAGCTCATAAGGCTTCTTTTTTGGAAATAAACCTCTCAAACATAGAATGAAGTCCTCATAGGCAAGGGGTGCATGCATATGAAAAACATAAATACCCTTTTTGATACGCGACACTAGGAGAGAGGAGCTAGTAGTTGTGCGAGCTAACTTTGTGGGTATGTAGTGATTGCTTGAAATATCGTAGGACCTTCGGTTTTTCTTTTTGAAATGTTGATTGGCCTTTTATCTATCTATAACTAAGGTTTGAAGGTGTGACTCATCATGCAACTTGTCACATCAACACATATATTGAGAAGTGTCCAAAATTCTTTTTAAAGATTTGATCAAACAAAAATGGACCAATAATTAAACACAAACTTTTTGAAAATCCTTCACATTTATTTAATGGGAAAATACATGGTATTTATTGTGCTCACCTTTTATATTTGTGAGAGGACAAACTATTAATATGAAATACTATTCCAATAGTTGTACACATAAGAACAATATTTTTGCACTATGATAACAATACTTGTTTAAATGAGTGTCTTATTTTATTAAATGAGCATTTTATTTTGTAAATGACATATTTATAGTGGATAGTTATGATATTTTATTTGAGACAAAAAATTATTTATTTCACTAATTCATGAATGTATTTATGCTTTTTTTTATATACCATTCATAGGTTCTCATATGTTCAAGTATGGGTCCATTATGATCAATATTTGATTAATTTTCTATTTACATATAGATTAATTATTTACAATTTATAATATAAATATATAGTAAGACTAAGTATTATAAGCACAAGTGTTATAACAACAATCCACAACTACTGGCCCTTCTAAAACATATTCATAGGCAATTTTGAAAATAAAAAATCAAACAAATGAACGCAGGTAAAATGTCCGTGTCTGTTGGGAGAGGAATATGACAACCAAAGTTGAAGAAGAAATCCTGCCATTGAGGGGAGATCTTTATCATGATGGTCATCACACCCCCGTAACTTGCAATAAATCAAGCGGCATGCTTGGAATAAATTGTCTGCCCATAATAAAGGGGGCATTGGATTTAGGTTAAGACCAAATAAGGTTTTTGGCAGACTCAAATTTCCCAGAGTACACGTGGGCTGTGTGATTAATTCTAAATATTTCAACCTAGAGCCCAGAGGGAGCACTTGAAAAACTGACCGTGCCAGGGATATCTTCTTGGGTTCTGTCCATGTCCTCTGGGTTTGAATTCTATCCAATATATTGAGAGCCTAGATTACAATTTGTACTTTTGATTCAACTTAATGGTGGATTCCGGAGTTTAGGGAAGCCAATAGTACACATGTTTAGAATTATTATTACTTTATTTTTTGGAAGATTGGAAACACAAATTCTTGTGGAAGGACAAGCAGTGACGCTAAATACTTGCGAGGTTGTTGAAACTGGAAAGAAGTTAGAGCCATGATATTGCTGAAAAATAGATAAGGAAGTACGTGAAAAATAAATTTCTGAGAAGGTATTAGGCCAAAAGGTTCTTTAAGAATATTATAGTCGTGTTTAATGGCGAAGACTCGTAATGGATAGACTTGCCCATAATCATACGATAATATCGAACTGAGCTGCTTACAAGAGCGTTTGGTCTCAAAACTTGAAACTTCGAAGAAACAGTTTTCTTTATTGATGAAGTTGAACTTGTTATTTTGACTCTTCCCTTGGGATAAATCCTCTTGCTGATACGAAAAAAATAGCTATACCAGTATTAATGACATTCATTAAAAAACTATATTCAAAGGCTGCCTGTATTGCAGAAGCATATCGATAAACTAGTGTTGAATTGTGCCCCGCTCCATCTAAGATGCGTTTCCCAAGCTTTCCAGATGTTTTTGTCTACAATGGTCCTACGATCTTAATAAGGGCAGGGTAATGAGCAGATTGTGAAATTATAGACCATGCCATCCCTTTTTTCTCAATTATTTGAGGCAGTAAGTGCTCTTAATCTTCGTTGTATAACAGGTGTTTATCACCCGTTTTATGTGGATAAATCTTAACTAAAGAACACATGTTAAATTAATAAATTATTATTTATTATTTAAATATTATACATCATATATACATATGCAAATATAAATAATCCCCAATGGCCATTTACATGTTAAATTAATAAATTATTATTTATTATTTAAATATTATACATCATATATACATATGCAAATATAAATAAATCCCCAATGGCCATTTACATGTTAAATTAATAAATTATTATTTATTATTTAAATATTATACATCATATATATACTAATTTAATAATGATTAATTAATAACAATATTAATTTATATTGATTAATAATAATATTTTTGACAATTATTTAACTTAATGAAATAATTAATAATTATATAAATATAAATGATTAATATATAAATTAATAATTATATAACTAATATTTTGAATTTTTTTATTAAATGTATTTAAGATTTCTATACTAATAAATAATATAGATAAGTGTATGAGTCAAGAAAATTGTAATACCTCCATATTTCTGATACTATTTACTACTATTGTTTGCTTTTATGTGTTAGTGTGATATTGAATTGTGATGGTGATTGATTCATCGATTTGGTGCGTGTGGTTGCCTAGTTTAGTTGATTGCTACAATTGATATTATTATTATGATTTATGATACTCTGTATGTAGGGTTTGGATTATTTTATTATGCAATGCTTTCTCTCTAATGTTTTATATGTCGATGTGATAATCCTATGGTGATCATGTGATTTGAATTCAATACTATTTAATAATGCAATGGTTTAGAAATTAGTTATGATGCAGTAGTTAAGTATAATGTTATCTTATGATCAATGTGGTTAGAAATGTTAGTTTGTTATTGATATTGTAATTGTTAGAATAGATTAGGTGAGAGGACAGTGTAGCATCACTTGTTTACGAGTGCCCTGCTACACTGCAATTCCTTCTCACGGTAGGATGTTTGATTACATATATATATACATGTGCTACTTGACGTTTGTTTGGATGCAGGATTGCAGGAATAAGTCTCGATTCCACCTGCTTCGGCAGGACAGGGCAAGCAATAAATTAGCCCAACGGGTAAAAATGTTGAAAAAGGGAGTAGGTTTGGAAGCGTCCCCGTCCCAAGTCCATCGTCTGTTGTGAGTTGTATTATGACTGAAGTTTTCATTCTCGTTGATTGCGTAGTTTGATTGTTGAAGTATTCATTTTAGTTATGGTTCATGTTTATTTAATTAACCTTATTTTATATGATAATTGATTAAGTTGTCTAGTTGTTTTGATTTAATTGTGAGTTAGTAGAATGTTAAATTTAAATATATTATAAATTAAAAAGTGATTTAATTTATTAAAAGAGTAAATAATTATTCTAAATTAATATTGTTGATAATAATTAAATTAAATAAATATTGTTGAAGATAATTAAATAATATATTTTTATTAATATTAAATTAGCAAATCATGTACAGATAATATCTTGATTAAATAAATTATTTTAATTAAAATTTTAGATAAGTGTGCTTTTAAAAGCTGGAAAAAGGACCAATTAGAAGAGGGGATTTTTGAGAAAAGAAAGCAGAGAAGCTTTATTGTTTTTATTGATTCTTTTATTATTTTCTGGAGAGAGTTATTGTACACAGAGAAGTTCTACTCTGTTGTTTTTGGATCTGGAAAAGAAAACATAAAAATAAAAGAAAAGAAATTGTGTTGAAAACTTTGGAGAAAATAATTGATTGGAAGATAGATAGATTCGAAGGAGAGCTGCAGGAGGCGATCGAGAAGGAACTGTAGAAGGAATTCGAGGGGAGGCTACATGAACTTATGTAAAGAAGATTTGTGATTTTGAAAATTTATTCAAATGAAACCTTGAATTTTCTGTTGAAAAACATTGTAGCTAACTGCTCAAATTTTCCTTTGTAACTTAGTGGGGAAAAATTATTGTTGAAAAAAAAAAAAATCATTTTTGGTTGAAGATTGAAATTGCATGTCAGATCTGTATTGGCTTATTGAAAATCTGTATTATATTGTTGTTCTAAATTTTTTCGATTAAATATATGGTTATATGTACATTTATACAAATTTTAAATATACATATGTTATTACTTTTGTCTGAACTATTGAAATGAATATGTTGTAAATTTATAAACTTTAATAGCTTCGTTTATGCAAATATTAAATAAAATATAATAAATTTATTGCATAACTTCTATTTGCAAATCCTGTTTTGGAAATAAAATTATTTTATTATCTTTCAGATTTAGATACCCAGATTTTTATCAGAAAACAATTTATTCTTATGTTTGGTTATGAACCTTTCTTTATATATATATATAAATAATAAATTTATATATATATATATATATATATACAGAGAGAAATAAATTTATATTTATATATTTATAAACTTATACTATTTTTGTTATAAAAACTTTTGGGTTGTGTAAATCGCTGTCTGGTTTGGGATTTCGAAAATTGCGTGCAAAATAAAATATATTTAAAAAATAAATAAATAAATGCATTCTTTTTGTTTTTTTTTTTAAATCCGTGTTCTTTATTGCGAATGGATTTATTAAGAATTTATATTCATATAAATTAAATAAAATTTAAAATAAAATTTTTATGTGGGAGGGCCGGCAGCCGGCGGTGGCCGTACCGCCCGCGGCCCATGGTGCTGGCAGTACGCAGCACCATCGGCTGTGCACAACAGCCGAGGCTGCTGGGTGCAGCCCTATGGGGCTGCGTACCGTGGCCTGCCACCCTGTGGTACGCAGTACCACAGGCGGCTGTGGTACTGTGTACCACAGGTGGTGGGGTTTCTTTTTCTTTTAAAAGATTCATTTATTAAATAAATTTAATTCTTTTCAGTTTATTTAAAATTTGATTTTGTTTTCCGTTTTTAATTCGAATATGAAATAATTAATTTATATATATATAAATCAATATCAGTTTATTTAAATTCGATTTTCTTTCTGTTTTTAATTCGATTATGATATTATATTATATATATATATTAATTTAATTTTCAGGATGAGATGCTATAAATTTTGATAATAGATATTTTTATGTAATGATTTTAATCCATAGGTTTTATTGTATATATCAATGTTATTTTAAGTATTATTTTCCTTAATAATATTTATTTTAAATATATGAGTATACATGATTGCAATGGATTATTAGACCAATTTTGATAGTGCAGTATTAAATAAACGATATAAATATATGTTTGGATGTGTATGTTTTATTGTATATATTTATATGTAGATAAAAGTGGGTTTTGTTTGTAAGTTGTGTTTATGGGAAGATTATATATTTATGTGTGCTGTTATAGTGTGTTTGTGGTAATTAGAAATAAATTATGTATTTTGAATATAATGGAGTTCTTGGGTTATTGATTTATTTATTTGTTGGAATTGTTATGCATTGGAAATAGTTAAGTCTAGTATTGATTAAACGTAATTGTTATCCTTAAGATCAATTGTTAAGTCCATTGTAATACTCTTCATTGTTTCATTGGGTCGTATGGGAGAACCCTAGTTTTATTGTATTTTTCGTAGGAGGCTAAGTTGTTGTTTAGGACTTCCAGAGGTGGAGAATCTGAGATGAATTGTGATCTCGTATTTTGATGTTGGGTCTATGTGTTGACCATGGTTATGATTTACTTGTTGATGGATTGTGTCGTTTGTGGTTATGTTTCATGTGTTATGGCGAGATGGTTATGCCTCGCGGAGGATCCATGTGTTGGTTCAATTATGTCTTGTGATACAATCCTTTTGGTATTGGATAGTTTGTGTTTGAGGAGTCTAGAGGGGAGTGCCGGCGGCACAAAGGGGCTGTCAGGGTAACCCACATAGAGTTAGTTTAATCAGTGATAACCTAAGTAATAAACCACGGGTGGGAATTAAACATTAACAAGATAATTGTGAAGCCTCGTCCACGATAGTGCTATCACAGACTAAAGGGGACTGAGAAGGCGTGGTTGGCAAGGTCATTTCCTTGTCTTCACGAAAGGTTAATGACTCCGCATGAGTAACCCTATGGAGCGGCGCCTTGAGATAGGCTGTCGGAGAACCATAGATGGAAGCGGCACCTTAACTTGGTTGTCTGGAGAATCCATGTAGAGATGGAGGCGCACCTTGTGATAGGTTGTCCGAGAATCCATGTGAAACCATGCGATGACACTCTCGTCTAACACTCTGTTTGCGTTGATTTACTGAAGTCCTCTGGAAGTGATTTATTGATTTGTCTTTGGTTATTGTTGGAAGTAGTATTTGATATTATGTCTTGAGTTTCGATACTATGTCTTGAGTTTCATTGATTGTTGTGATTATGACTTGTTGTTACGTTCTGAAGTGGTTTGTTGCCGTGCCTTTTGGATTTGTCGTTGTTAAGTTTCTCAGTGGTCTTTGATGTTAAGTTGTCTGTTTGGAGTTAGTTTTGTGTTATTGTTAGACGTGCTTGGTCGGGGACCCTTCCTTGTCTACTCCCAGCACGGGGGTGGTTGGGTGGAACGTGCTTCGCACCCCGTTGGGTTTCCCTTTCTGTTGCAGATGTATCTTTTATTGCGGGGTTTTGGAAGATGTTGATGATCCAAGAATTCTTATGTACCCGGATAGATGTATATACTTCAGATGTAATGTATTCATTGATATATTGTCTCACACATGTGTTGGGATGACCTTGTCGTAAATTGTACATGTGGTTGTTCAGATGTATTTTCAGACAGTTGTATTCTACTATCTTTTGGATGTAATGTTTATTCAGGCCTTGTAATTATTCAAGAACTGTCACTTGTAATAGTTGGTTATGTTATGTTGTATCTATCAAAATATGTAACACTTTATATCTTTATATTTCCATGTATTGTCATATGTGCATATGTTATTAATATGAATATAGTTGATGGATATTTTAAATGATGAAGTGGGAATGAATAGATTTACGTAATTGTTTAATTATGGTTATCTTATTATCATGTTATGGGTTAGTGTAGTCATGTCACTTCATGTACCCCATTGGAACTAGTTGTGCCTCTTGATACATTGTTATGTTATAATGCTTAAGTATGTTATTATATTCTTTTAAAAAAAAAATTGTTCCGTTGTTTTAGTTCCTTTGGGGTTACACGTGGCATTACAAAAATAGTACAATCATATGTTTGTATCAATCTTCAAAGTTAAACAATGAAATGATTCTTTTAAGATCCCTCTGCGGATACACATGAATACCTCCTACTTGGGAGTTTTTAAATTGTGCTATACAAGGTGAGAATGCAAGTTTTTTAAATCTTAGAAGTTCAATATTTAGTAAATTTATTTTATAATTTTGTATACTTCATTTCATGTAGAATGTCATGAACTAATATACTAGATTAAGACCTTCATTTAGGATGGACGAGTTGTAATAAGAATGTCTCATAATGATGGATGAGTTGTAATAAGAATTTCTCATGTAATATTCTCTCTCACACATGTTTTTATTTGGATTCTAGGTTTTCTTGATGGGGATTGAAAAACAAAATAAAGGAAGAATATATTTCAATTTTTTATATATATATATATATATATTGGAATTAAGTAGAAACACATTTTTCTTCATTTTTTTATTTATTGCTTATTTTATTAGATTAGTTTCACACCATTTTCGTTGTTGTAGTTTTTTTTTAATTTGTAAAATTTCTTTCTTAGGATGACCTTAAATCAAAATCAAACTATTCAACATGGAAAAAATTAATGTGAAAATCATAAATTACTAATATTTTTATTTTACCTTCAAATAATATATATATTTTCTTTTAGTTTTTAATTGACCACTTTAATGAGATTTGGTGGATTCTTCATTTTCATGGATATAATGAATGTTAGTTGACTATTATTTTTATAAGAGATGGATTCATGTGAACCCATATTTTTGAGATATGGGTTAATGTAGATTGAGTTGAAACTACATAACTAAATCTAAAAAAAATATTATATGATTTGATATATTGTAGAAAAATCACTTAAATAAAAGTCAATTACATAATTACAAGTTTTCATTCCATATAAACAATTTTTTTGGGGTCTTACAAATAATTCATCCAAATAAAAATAATAGATAAAACAACAATAATTTGCTTTGAAATATTTCTACACTACAAAACAACAAAATGTTGATATTCAAAAACAACTTATAAGATCTTTGAATCATAGCAAATAAGGATTTCTTACTAGAAGAAAATATCTTGTAAGAGATAAAACTCCAATCATCTAAAAAAATAGATCCAATAAAGACAACAATTTGCCCATTCATAATACACAGATCCACATTAAAAGGATGATATCCTCCAACCAAAGAAATAGTGCCTAGGTTAGCCATTTAGTGGGTTGTCAAGGGAGACTTGGAATTTTTCAACACAGAAGAAAATTGCGCTAGAGAAGAAGAAACGTGTATTAGAGAAGAATATTTGACAAGGGAAGCCCTTGAAGAAGACATCCTAGGATAGGCCAAAAGGGTACCTTGGAACATTGAAGTAACCATGATGGAGAACTCAAGGATAAGTGGAATTAAAAAGTGATGAGTGGTGTATCTTTCCACCAAGAAGTAGAACATGAATATCTAAATTTGAGCAAAGAACAATCTCCTCCATATGCCCTTAGCCAAACCAAGCTTTGCATCTAAAATCCAAACCCTCGTAATCCAAAAGCTGCTTCCGAACATAATCACCAATTTTATGACTAATATTCTTAGGAAGGTGCTTAGAAATATCAATTGAAATTTGCATTGGATCCAAAGTGGGATGGAAAAGATAAGTCATATTAGGACAAATAGAAATAAATTTACTTGACATTATCTATAACTAATAAATTGGAGGACAAAAATCGTAAGGGGAGGTTAGAGACCCTAACCCTATATAGCACCACAAAAAATGAATCCTTGGAGGTATTAAACTCTTGAAACTAAAGCTCTATACAAAGAGAAGGATTTCCCCAAAACCAAGGGCTAGCCTCAAGAAGGTGCTATCAATCCACTTCCAAACCTCAAATTGGTTAGAAAAAACCTTATGCACATGGATAGATGACTTAATGTTCAAAGAGGGGACACTAGGTCTTTGTAATCCACACATAGAGTGAAAATTCTTGATTAAAATTTGTAGAACTTACAAATAATTCTCATCTCATCATAGTAGTTTGGTTGTGTTGTAGACTCAAAAATGACTAAAGTATGCATCAATGATAAACAAAAAAAAATTCACATAAAAATAGAAAGCAATTGCTTAGATTATGGGCACACAAGAAAATTTAAGTGTCATACTATTGATATGCAACCATACAAGCCAATGAAGGAAAGAGATCAATAAGAAAATGAAAATCTCCATCATTAGAACTTTAGAAGATAACCCTTAGGGTTTGAGAAAGGACCTGCATTACTACACATAAGAGCAACATGAGTAATTTGTAGTTCAATTTGTCATATAATTCATAAAGTACAATTCTTAAACACAATGCAACAAAGCAATATAGTATGTATCCTTCATAGATATTGATAGCTATTATCATATACAACTACAAATGAAATGACCACAAATGTCAAAATGTGCTCTATCAAATGGGTTGAGTAACAACTCAAAGTAACAATGAAAACCTTATCAAAGCATTGATTTAAGGAGGGCACAAGTTTAAGCCATTGACAAACATGAGACACATTGTCAAAACCCAGTAGGCTTTAGGTTCATAGAAATAACTACGTGGGGTCCTCGTAGCATGAATCTATAGTGCTACTCTACCTAAAGAAACCACCACCAACTTTCCATTGCTTGCTTCTCATGTGGAGTCATTGGCCTTATTGTCATTGTTTGATATAATCATTGTAGGAATAGATATCACTACTACCACAAGTTTAGGAGCTTGGATAAGGTTGTTAAAAAGCATGTTCAAGCTTTGTGTTGGGTCAAACCCATTCTTCAAAATAATGCACCCAAGCATGTTCATATGAGGGATGTCCTCAAGGTGCAAGGGGGCTTGTTAGAGGGTTGAGGTAATCATTGGGCAAGGGGATTTTACCTGAGAAGGGATGGCATGGCTCCATTTGGAGATGCCAAGAGAATGTGATCACAAACAATCCATTTCAACCTTCCTCCACTCATCTATCTTAAGTTAGGATTTTAATAACTATGATTTTAGGAAGGTATGTTGCTCATCAATGCAAACATATATAATGTTCCCATATTAAGGTTGTTGGAAAACATGGAATAATAGATCAAACATCGCCATGTACTTGGTTGGTTGATTGATGAAAAAATAAATATACAATAATTGATTGTTGTGGTCTTAAGAGTTAATTCAATTGTTGTCAAAGATCGAATGAAAAATATGCCTTACTATTATAGATATTGAATGTGAGCTTTGATTTATTTGCTAGAAACATACCATTGAGGTCTAGGTAACCACTAGAAATGTGAAGGTAAATACAAATATATGTAGGTAATGTTAAAGTTAAAAAAAAAATAGAAGTCCCACAAAAAACACTAATGGTAGTCGAGAGAAAAGCACTAGAAAATAATGTAGTTTCTATTTAGTAGGAAAAGTGATCCTAGATCTAACTAGGATTAGCTACTTTTCACTTACAAAACATTGGAATTCAGATCGACAAGGATACAAGATTAACTTGTAACCTAAAAGGTGAGTCATTCAACCTTGGATTTGAATTCTTTGGGGGCGTGAAAATTGATTATTGGTGAAAATGCAATGGTGAAACTAGTTAACTATGAAAATGAAACGTTTTGTCATGAATTATAACAAACTAGAAATTGACAGAAAAATTTGAGTTCCAAAAAAGTAAAAGGAAGACACAGAGGTACTTGACCTATGAATTTGAGGTAGATTTTGCTAGACAAGGGCACCTAGGACGTTATATATTGGAGAGCTAAAATCAAAATCTATTTTCACAGTCCTTAGGTCCCTAATCTGTTGCTTCTTCCTTCTGGATCTTCATCTGTTGCTGAGATAATTGAGTTTCCGTATCTTGTCAAGTTGTAGGGCTTGAATGCATAAATGAGAAATTTGTCTCCAATCTTCTTCCAACCTTCAAATCTGTAACTTGCACATTCACAAGGAGAGGAAGGGTTGTGCCATATAGGGGCTTGCCTCGATCAAACCTTGTGTTGGTATTTCTACCTCCAAAATGGAAAAATTGATGATAAAGAGAGCTTATCCTTTTGAGGGATAGAGGCTAAATGATAATGAAGTAATGAATCAACAATATGTTGCAACTCACCACTTAGATCTGATCTCCTTGATGGATTGAAGTCATGCTCATCACCTTCAAGGATTGATTGCAATTTGGCTTGACTTGATTTGATAACCTACAAGTGTTAGTACATAAAAAAAACACATGTAAACATGAACATAAACTCACATAACATATGGAATGATGCTTGAATGATGAAGTGTTGTAATAATTTTGATAATTCTACTCTTGAATTCCTTTGATTGATTTTAGGATCTTCAATTTACCCAAAAAATACTCTTGCTTTTGTAGGATTTCAAATGATGAAATGATTAGGTATTTATATGCAATTAATCTAACTTCTAGAAAATTAAATCGCGATAGCCAACATTTAGAATTTAAAATTCAAATAATAAATTGCCAACCTCAACATATTTAAATTTGGGGTCATTTTAAGGGGACAAGCCAAGGGCTCCCTTGTCCAAACCCACTTTTTTGGGATCTAGAGCTTTGGGGAAAAAATATTAAATGTCTACTTTGGTTTTGCACATTTGATTTCTTGATAAATGATTAATAGGGCCATGGAATGCATAATTTAGGAAATTAGGTGCATGATTATGTCCAAGCACATAGGAGGGAGAAAAATATAGTGTGAAATTGTTAAGGATGACAATTTACGACACTACATTTATCCCCCACTTTAGTGAGAGTATAAACTTACGCTCAGTCTCACACTAAATTAGAAATATGTCAAGAGGGGTTCAATTATCCAAATGTTGAAGAGATAGGATGGAAATGAATCTATGGGAATTACAAGCCCCCAAGATTCAAGATCCAATGGAAAACCAACATAAGGACAAAGGAATACACATGTGAAGTGAAATGCATCATGACAAACATAAAGCATACACAATGAAGACACAACATAATATAATGATAACAAAACAAAACAAAAACACAATGAAAACATGATGCCAACACATAACATACAATAATCACAAAACAAACACACATGGTTAGTACTAAAAGGATTTGAGTCGATAAGGAAAATAAATCTCAACCTTAAATTTGTCTCAAATACCAAATGTCATCTATTGAATGTGCTGTTTTAACAAAATGGTACTCTCATAAGGATGTTAAGTCACTCATGAGCTACATAGATCTACTGGCTAACAAGCTGCATTATGCTAGATGTCCATGCAATATGATGGGTTCCACAAGGCTAACAAGTTGTGTTATGCTAGGTATCTCATGGAACACATGGCTCCACTGGAAAGCAATATGTGTTATGCTAGGTGGCCATGTTAAAAATTATCTAAACTCATAGACCAACAAACTCCATTATGCTAGGACTATGCAAACCACGCTTTAGGGAGCACACAAAAATCATCTTAGGGTGTGCACAAAGTTTAACATTAGGGGGGACTAACAAATGCTTAACACCATAGGGGATGAATTGATAACCATGTCTCAGGAAATTATAACAACACCACACTTAAAGGGGTATGCCAATAAGTCAAATCTCACAAGACGTTTATGAAATGGCTAGGAGATATGCCCCCCATTAAAATATCAACATACTTGCTATGTTGGTATTTTAAGGAAGAAAAGGGGAAGAAGGGATCCTTGAAAAGAATGCACACTTCAAAATTAGTTATCCTTTCCTTGTAAGTGTAAGAGACTATTGTGTTGCTTCCATAGAAAATATGGTTACACTTAAGATTGTACCACCATGAATGGCAATGAGCAAACACATAAAGCTACAAATGCCACATAGTGAGGAGCAACACGATAGACTAGAGGTCATTATTTCCTAGAAGGATTAAGTGCATCCATACATGGGAGAGCACCACAATCACTAAGTTATATTTTACTCTTCAAGGCCTGACATGCATTGATAAAATGACCATGCACTCGATGATATGCATGACCATACACTCGATGATATGCACAAAATGAGATTGTAATAAAATTTCTTTCATGTTTTTAGAGGAAGAGTAATCAAGTGGGATTTGAGAAGCCTCGACAAAATATGCTCTTGATCAGGAGTAGGAGACATTTATTTCTCTTGTGAAGAAAATTTTTCTCACTTACCACAATATGTCATAAATATATTAGTTGATAAAACATTAGATGAAGATGGGGACGAAGGTTGGAAACCTAAAACCTATTTAGAAAAGTATGATATAGACTTCACCTAATC
The DNA here is from genome assembly GCA_007258455.2 of Sequoia sempervirens. Lineage (NCBI taxonomy): Eukaryota > Viridiplantae > Streptophyta > Pinopsida > Cupressales > Cupressaceae > Sequoia > Sequoia sempervirens. Next base: position 40,452 of record VDFB02359130.1, read on the forward strand.
CTTATCATTTTATTCCATGTTTGCATTTATCCATTATTAGAAATAATTTTGTATCCAATCCCATAACATATTTCCAACTTAGATGAATAAATTGTATCGACATGCTCATGAAAAGAATTGGTTCTTTCTCGAGAACGTAAATCCTTTTAAAGTTTTTTAAAGTTAGACATATTCCACTCATGAGGGAAGAAAGTTAAAGAGCCCCCATCACCATCATGGGGTGATGTTTTTGAATTTGGTGATGTAAAGTAAGATAAAACACAACAATATTTAGGTTTAGACTATGAGATTTTGTACTCTCGCATAAAGGAGGGTGTAAAATCTAATGAACCTCAATCATCATCTAAGAGTTTTGTTACAAATAAAATACAATCATTATTTTCTTCAATATGTATAGGTTCCACCTTTGAAGTTGGGATCAAATTATTGAGAGAGTTGGAAGTGCTATGTTCATCTTGGACTTGTAAATTATAACTTTTTTCATTTGCTTTAACCGTATATATCTTGTTATTATATTCATACTTCATCTCACGGTGAAGAGTAGACGGGACTCCCTTCATAGCATGAATCCACAGTCTACCTAAGAGAATATTGTATGAAAGAGGTATCGACATGATATGGATAGGGGTAGGAAAAACCATGGGCCCTACCTTAATGGGTAGTGTGATCATCTCTAATGGTTGCTTACTAATGTGAGAGGGGAAATATCATATGAAAGTAAATAAAAAAAATACAATGAAATACAAGCATAAAATTAAGCTATACTTTCACAACCTCTTCATGGATAGAGCTCTAAAAGATGCACCCAACTCTTTGTTGATTTTCTCTCAAGATGATAGCTATGTGGATTGCTCACTCACTATTCTAGCATAATAAAGCTAAGGTGAACTCAAGATGTGTGAAATGAGAGAGAAGACTTCTATTTATATAAATGAGATGAGAGGAATGGAGGGGTTAGATGCATTTACTTGATCAATGGCTAGGATTGAGTGGTGGAAAGAGGCGTTAACATTGTGAAATGTGTCACAATGGGGGAAAGGAGGTGAGGATGTGTGAGTACAACTTGTGAAGAGAGGGTGTAAGAAAGTGGATTTGTATAAGAGGTTAGTGGTGGTAGGTGAGATCTCACACATGTGTGAGAAGAGTTCAAAGAGTAGGCTTAGGACACTTGTCACTTGGTGGAAAGTTTGAGGGAGGTGGAAGAATTTAAAATTAGAAAATTATGCTAATGAGGATTAGGGATGAGGGTTGTATCATTTAATCAAGGATTAATTGATTTAATGAGGATATGTTGAATTAGTAAACCAAGGGTTTATTAACTTGAGTGGAGTTAAAGGTTGGAGAATGGGCTAATGAGGGTTAGGAAAGAGATAAAGTTAATTAATCGAGGATTAATTAACTTAAGTGAGATTAGGGGATTTTAAAGAAATAAGGATAAAGGTGGGATTAATTAAATAGTTCAATATTTAATTAATTGGGAAGAAACCTTATGATATGAGGTGATATAATTAATTAAATAATAAGATATTTAATTAGTTATAAGAAGAAAATGGAATAATTAATTAAGTAATAAAATATTTAATTAATTATGGGCTAAGAGGGATTAATTAATTAAATAATACAATATTTAATTAATTAGGAAGGAAATTGGGGATAATTAATTAAAATTTATAATTTTAATTAATTAGGGTTATGATGTTAGAATTGGGGTGTCTACATTTTTCCCCTCTTTGATGCAACATCTGAAGTGATGTTGTGTTAAAGAAATTTAAGAATTTTGCCCCAATTTGTTGGGAGGTGATGCCCCCTTGAGAGACCATTCGATTTTTTTTTTTTTTAGGAAGTGTCTCGAAAAAGGTGAGCTAAAATGGTGCAAAATGATGTAGACGAAGAAAGTGGTGTGAGAGAGAAGAAGAAACAGAGGAATAGGCTCAAAAATAGAGAAAATGCGACTAGTCTAGTGCATCCAACACCAAAAATTAGGGTTGGGGGAGGCATAATTAGGGTTTGAGCCTATAAATAGGCCTTGGAGGGGCCCAAAAGGTCATTTCCACCCTTGCGATTGGAGATTGGAGTTTGGAGTGTGAAGAAGAGGTATGGATTAGATTCAGAGGCATTTGCATTACATAGAGAGGGTCCATGAGTACCAACAATTGGAGGACGTAGGAGACCCAATATGTAACCTATTCCCTTGGTTTTGGGTAGATTTAGGGGTCAACAAGTAGGTCAAAATAGGCATCGAAGGGGGTCAACGAGGAGGCACGAATTCACAGAGTCGCACTTCCAAGTGTGATGATGGCACCTACATCACAAAAAATTGTGCATGTGCAAAATCTATGCTTGCGGAGTATTTTGGCGCCCACATTTGATAAAACAACGCTTGTGGAATTTGTGCTAGTGGAATTCATGCTTGTGCTCGGGTAGGGGAGGGAGCAGAGGCTATCGCTGTGCCTGCATAAAGTGACGCTTGCACCAAAAGTTTTTGTGCCTCTAGGGGAAATTGTGGTACCTGCATAAAGTTGTGCCTGGGTTGAATAAGTTCATGCCTGCGCTTAAAGTGGTGCCTATGCCAAAATGAGAGTGCAACTTTGCAAAAATTGCAAGCGCGTGAGGGTTTAAGGATTTAAATGAAAGGATTTGATGATTTAAGGCTAATGTTAGTGCATGGGATGATGTAGGAGGAGTTGGGTCCTCTACAACCATGGGAGCGAGGATGGATGTGATGTATCAGATACATGATCAACTTACAGAGGTTGATGAGGATTGGTTGCACTTGATGGGACTATATTATGTATGTAGGATGCCCTAGTTGAGGGCACATCGGGAAATGATGACATCATTAGCTAAGAGATGGTATTGTGATAGTAGCAGTTTCCATCTATTGACAACTTAGGAGGCACCATCACCTTAGAGGATGTCTGACAAGTTCTACAACTTTCGATTCACGAAGAGCTGGTGTAGTATGTTGAACACCCAAAATATTGAGGGGGGGTGAATCAATATTACTTTAAACCATTTGATCATAAACCATCCAATTAACAAAACATATCTAACTGCAACAATGAATGAAAACATGAAATAATCACAAGATCACATGACACATGAACACCAATATTTTTACGTGGAAAACCCAAAAAGGGAAAAACCACGGTGAGGCTTAGCTCACAATATATTATAACCAGTTATAGGATATTACAGAGGCTCACTACCAGGACACACTATCCAATAAGTCTCACAACCAAAGATAAATACAAAAATAGAAATGGCTACACAACCAAGATGTGAAATGATACAAAATGCACCTTCCTTGTGCTGAATTCAGTTCCTTTGAAGCTCTGAATGGAAAACACTACTTTGCTATACAATCGCTTAATACTCACAACAATTCTGCTATTATTCAGATCACATACATATAAATTCGTATTTCACACAATATCACATCTCATCTCACACTTACATCCTCAAAAATGTCTTACATATATACACAATACATCCACTTACATCAATTAGGTTGGCCTAATTAGATGTAGCCCTATATTAATTCAAAATTGCCTTGTCAACTCCATACTTGAATCAAAAACATCTTCACACTCAAACCAAATGTGTAACTCTTAATTTAGGTCAGCATGGACCTAAAATGGATCTCATAACATTTGTAATACATATTTAATCTCCACAACATACATCAAACATTAGGTCGGTCGAGATTTAGACCTAATCACAAAATAAGCCAATTGATTAGCATCAACGATCCATTTGATCATATAATCATGTGCCATTTAGAATATATAGTGTACTAAAACTTGTAAGCAATTTCCCAAAATTGTAAAGTCTGATTCCAATCACCAGAGAACCGTGGACCAAATTACTCATACCCATTTACACTGTATAAATCCAAAATTGGATGCTGAACTATTGTCACTTGTAACTTTCAAACTGTACATCCAAAACAACTAAAATATTGAACATAGATGCACATAGTAGTTAGGAATAACATATTATCACCTCATAAATAGATCTTTCTACATGAGCAATTGCAGACCAAAATACCAGATTAAGATATATTCATTCTGTTCATTGGATTAGAGAAACTATCAACAATTAATGTTGACATAAATGACAACACATTAAAAGGGTTCCTTTTTCATTCTTTCAACAATCTACCCCTTTGTAATTGATGGAAACATGTGCCAAAAAAAATGAATTCAAAATTGAGGCTTCAACCATACACCATCTCCAATCATCTAAGTCATCAATACTTCTCCAAAGACATCTCCCATCACCTAATTACTTCTCCTAACTTCTTAAAAAATTCAAACCTACACCTCATGCCATTTCCAATCATCTCCCCATTTGACATCAAGGATAAAGGGTGTGTCAGTAACACACATGATGTATATGTACAGGTGAATAATTTGGATGAAATAAACCATCTCCCCCTCAAGGAGTTATCCCAAAAATTTGATCTGACCATATGTACAATGAAAAAATGAAAGCAACTGAAATAATGAAATAATAAACATGTGAGAAGTGTTTAACCGAAGGAGGAGGCACCTTCAAGATCCTTAAGAATTTCTTGCAAAGCAGACTTCCCTTCACTTCAAGTATTTTTGGTTGTTGCAAGAGATTTGTATAGTGACTCCAACTCTACTATGTTCTCTTCTCCCTCTTCCAGAGTACATGGATTTGGATTTATCTTTGTGAGCTTCTCTACATCAGCTAGGGAACTTGGCACTGGTATATTCTTGGTCTTCACCAAGTCCCCAAGCTCTCCAAACTGCCTTATAATGTCTTCTTTATGCCTTTGTAAGGTGAAAAACTTGTTATGTAGATCTATAATGGCAGTCCAAGAGGTATGATCTCTGTCCTTTGCTGGGTCATAGGCTCCATAGGTATTAGATATTTGTGACTCAAATGAGTCCATTAAGTCCTTAATGCCTTGAGTGGAATTTGGCCACCTCATATAATACAAAAAAAGAGTCTTGGCCTCATCTTCACATTTCTCTACATCTTTTAAGAATTTCTCGACTTTCTTATGTGTAGATGCACATCTATTGTGCAACTCTAAAATTATCTTCTCTACAAACCTGATTCAACATATTTTTTAGTCTGTTCCTTTAGACCAGAGGCATACTCCTTAAGTGAATTAGTAAAAACTTGAGATTTTCTACAGGAGTTAGAGAGTTATCAAAGGTTGTACTAGGAGTAGCATCCTGTAGAGACTTGATAGCTTCATTGTCAATTCTGTCCCCTTTTGATTTGTCTATAATTTCTTTTCTACTGGAGGCATGAAAGACGTCTCTGAGCTCCAACTTTTGAATTGGCGAGATATTTTCAAGATCCACAATGCCTTGGTACAATGGGAGCTGTAGCAACTGGGGTGGAATTTCTAGTTTGAACCTTATCTATTTGGACAAAAGACCTTTGAGTGTATTACTAGAGGATTCTTTGGATGGATTTGATTGCTCCATGGTCTTTTGTGACTCTTCATTATTCTCAACCTTAGACTCTTCTTTATTCTCTTCTTTCTCTTTTTCACTGAAGGGATTTTCCTTTTGCTTGTCTTTTTCTTCATCCTCCTTATCCCCATCAGATTTCTTATTGTCATCCCTTTCTTTTTCTCCTTTTTCTTCTCCATTCTCATTTTGATTATCTTTATTGTCATTTCTAGTATCTTCATTTTGTTTTTCGGGGTGGTCTTCAACACCATCATCAACATCATTATTTTCTTCTTCCTATTTTGCATTATGGTTTTCATCAACATCAATGGTCTTGTCAATGTCTTCTAGAGGAGTAAAAGTCTCGAGGGAAGCATGTGTTTCTTCTATCAATGGTGGTGAGGACACCACATTCTCTGTATCAAACAATGGAATTTCTTCTATAGTATGATCATCTACTTCTTCCAAAACTTCTTTAAAAATTGGTAAACTTGTAACCAAAGGAATATTTTCCTCTGCATCAGTGACCTTTTATTTAAAATGCTCCTTTTCTTGAGCAGTATCGGATGATGTAGTAATTATCATCCCAAAATTTTCTTCTATATCTCTGACATTTTTCACTATTTCTTGTTTTAGCTTGTTTACTTGTTCTTGTTCTCTCCCCATAAGAATGGTGACTATTTTCTTTACTCTAAATTCTTTAGTACACACTTTAATCAATGTAGCCTTGTCATCCTCATATAGGGATGATCCAATTTCCTCCAAGGCATCATATTTCATCTTGTCTTCAACTTCAACAACTTCATGCCTTCTTTCCACCAAGGCATCCCACACAACTCTAGGGACCTTCTTCTTAATGTTACTCATATTTGCTTCTAAAATAATAATGTATTGAATGATAGCTTCAATGATTTTTTTCCTATATTCTTCATCCACTTATTCATATAACTTTGTAGTACAGTCTAGAAAATCATCATGTTCTAACATATTACTAACCAAAACATTTAATTTCATCGGAGTACGAGCTCTTACCAGAGGAGTTTTTCTCTTCTTTTTCTTTTTCTCCGAAGAGCCTTCCTCTGACTTCTTGTCCTTCTCAGGTTTCTTATGGATGTGTAGAGTGAAAGCCTCTTTTTCTCTCTCTATTTCTTCTTCTTCATAAGTGCCCACGATGTCAAATTTTGGCTTCTTCACTTTGGTGCTTGCTTCTTATAAAGCCCCTTCACCACTTGTGGTAGCACTGCTTCTTCTTTTCCTTGTAAGTTGTTCTTCATGTTCCAACCCAAGCTCAATTTCTTCTTCAACCACATCACTTAAGTTCTTCTCCCTAAATGATTTTTGCTTCTTCCTTCTTCCAAAGGTAGCAGGGGTTGCTACCAGAGGTACATTCTTTCTCTTGCTAGTACTTTTACTTGGTCCGGAGGGAGCAATGGCTTCTTTAGTTATCAGAGCCCTTGGCTCCACCTTGTTTCCTTTTGTAGCAGCTCTAGAGGACTTAGGTAGTACAAAGGTAGGGGTGGAAGCTGTTCTTCTTGATCTCCTTGGTTTGGAGGATTCAATAGCCATGTTGGATTTTATTGCTCTGGCCTCCTTGATTTATTCTTCTGTATAACATTCTCTTCTTGCCCACTCTTCCACATTTTTCCTTGCATTCCTCTTAATTTCTGGTTTTTTCAACTCTAAGTGCACTTCTGATGATTTTTCTTCATAAGTTCCATGTCTTAGTAAAGTGGGGTCCTTAGGACTCTTGAGAAGCAATCCAACATAACCTTCAGTATCATTCTCAAAAAATTCATATCCAAGAGGCTCAATCCAAATTGTTCTAGGTTCAACATCCTCAAGTATACACTCATCGGTTGAAACAAGGAAAGTCATTTCCTTAGCATATTTTTCTACTAGTTTGTAGGTAATTCTTTCCCTTTCATGCATATTATTTTGAAAAACTAGAAAGAATGCAATCAAAGCATCATTTTGAGATTTAAAGTTACCTAAGCTGTGCATATAATCAAAGATTTGATGTCCCACAGGTCTAATTATGTCCCATACCACACCTTTTCTTCTAGAAAGTTCTCTCAAAAAGTAAAATAGTAGGCACATTACCAAATTTCTAAAATTAAATGCATATTTCTTTTCTCTGGTTTGCTTCAGGTTCTCAAAGAGTTGCTACTGGAGCTACTCACATAGATTAAAGTCCTTCCCATTCACAACCATTTCATGTGCAACATAGATAACTGTTGCAGAAACTAAATTCTCCCTATTTGTAAAGTAAATTTTGTGACCTATCATCATAGAGGCATATCTCATAGTAGGATTTGTGATAGGTTTTGTTTTCAAAGCTCTCTTGTCAAAGGTGGCACCCGTAAGTTTCATAACAACCTCATTTTTCACAGATTTAAGTATTGGTACAGGTTCAGTATCACACAACACTGTAACGGCCTTGATCGCCTCCTTAGTCACAAGTCCAAGCATGTCGGTCTACATGAATTTTTCATGCATTCTTCTTAATGCTATCCCTACATATTTAGCATCCACATCATTGTTGTAGTTAGGAAGATATCAAGCTTCTTTTGCACTAGGTTAATGGATTCAGGTTTTACAAGAAAATCATCTCTAGTTAGCTCATCAAACCATAGATCCTTGATTTTTTGATGATTATACTCTTCCAAATTCCCATGTATGTATGCCCTGGTATCCTCTATAGGTAAAACCCTATATGGAATCTTTGAAAAAGAACCATCGGGGTCGTTATCAAAGATTTTCATTGGATACTTTTTGAATTTTGGTCTAGGTCTCTTAGTAATGTTAATGACGGTCAGGGTATCCATTTCAACTTCAATTCAAACTTCAAATTTTTATGAAATCAACTCTATTTGAAACCCACAAAACATAGAGAATCGTAAATACCTTTTACGCGCACAACTAGATCTAGGGTTTGAATATTCTACATCAAATTCACCTTCATATCTCCTTTAATTTTCTCTACTTTCTTCAAATGCACAAATGTGATTAAAATTGACTTAAAGAAACTTACTTTTTATCTTTTTCGATTTTCCTTAATTTTGCATTAAATGATTCAATTTTCAAAAAGTTGATAAACCCTTCACCGATACAATGTAAACCCTAAAATGCTTTGCATTTCTTCAGATTTGTATATTTTCTGCTAGTTTCTTTTCCAAAAGCTTAAGCACGTTATTTTGCACCATATATCTTCATGTCACTTCTTGACACCTCATATTTCCAAGGTTTTGTTTTATTTTTTTGTTATTGCTCCCCCTAAGCCCATGCCTAGGTTTAATTATCAAGGAGATTTTCTGCACTAGGGGGAGGTACAAATACATTTGATTCATCTTTATTTTCAGGTTCCTCTTTTTTCCTCTAAATCTTCTCCATTTCCTTCTTTACTTCAGTATGATCACTCTTCTTCACAGGTTCATTCCTCTTTACCGGATTGGTTTGTCTTTCATTCTTACTTCTACAAAATCTTGAAATGTGTCCAGGTTTGTTGCAACTATAGCATACAACATTTTTTTGAAAAAACTAACCTCTATTCAATCTTAATCTGTACTGGTTAGCCTTATGTCCAAATACATTGCATTTATAATAGTAACCATTGAAATATTAAATCATTCTACCATCATTATATCTATTCATCATCTGAATTCTGCACTCAATAACTCTATGTCCAAATTTCTTTCATACAAAACATTATCTAGAGAAGAATCCAACATTCTGATTGATTTTACTTCTACATTTTAATGCCTTATGTCCAAATTTATTGCATGAAAAAAAAATTCCATTGAAAGATGGGTACCTTTGAGCATTTGGCTGTATGATAGGGGGTCTTCTAGCATTGCTTCTTTGATTCCTGATTTGTTTGCCATTTCCTTGAGCCTCCTTTTGATTGTCAACCTTGTTAGGAGTTATATTTTCCTTTGAGATTTCTCCTTCCTCATGTCCCAAACCTCCTTTATCTTTAGATGGTTTCTGTCCTACAATTAGTTCATCAAGCATTGTAGTACTTGTTTTGAATATTTCCTCATGAACTCTTACTTTTAACAAATATGATCTTAGAGTTACCACTTCTTGTTTTAGTTTTGTGCATTCATCATTTTTTCTTTGTACCATTGCATTTGGAAAATCCTTAATTCTTTTCTTTTCTTCCACTTGCACTTTTAGTCCGGTGATTTCTTCATTTGCTTGCTTCATTTTTTTATTAATTTCTCTATGTCTTTCTCTGAATTTCTTGATTTATTCTCTCATTTTTTTGATACTATCATTTGGCTCCTCTAGGTTTTCCTTCAGATTTTTGTTTTCACCTTCAACTCTGTCAAGATCTTCAAGAGAAACTTGGAGTTCTTTATCAGTCATACGATCACTTTCTACAATAAGATCTGAATTTAAATATCAGCCATGTGTTAAATCTCCAAGATCTTCCTCAAGCTGTTAGGATTCTTAAAAGGAACCAAGATTTGATACCAATTGTTGAACACCCAAAATACTGAGAGGGGGGGGGGTGAATCAATATTCCTTTAAACCATTTGATCATAAACCATCTAATTAACAAAACATATCTAATTGCAACAATGAATGAAAACATGAAACAATCACAAGATCACATGACACATGAAAACCAAAATTTTTACGTGGAAAACCTAAAAAGGGAAAAACCACGGTGAAGATTAGCTCACAATATATTATAGCTGGTTATAAGATATCACAGAGGCTCACTGCCAGGACACACTGTCCAATAAGGCTCACAACTACAGATAAATACAAAAAAAATGCTACAAAACCAAGATGTGAACTGATACAAAATGCACCTTCCTTGTGCTAAATTCAGTTCCTTTGAAGCTCTCAATGCAAAACATTGCTCTTCTTTATAGTCATTCAATATTTACAACAATTATGCTATTATTCAAATCAAATACATACAAATTCACATGTTCACACAATATCATATCTCATCTCACACTTACATCCTAAAAAATGTCTTACATATATACCCAATACATCCACATACATCAATTAGGTCAATGTAATTAGATGTAGCCCTATATTAATTCAAAATTACCTTGTCAGTTCCATACTTGAATCAAAAAAATATTTTCTCTCAAACCAAACATGCAACACTTAATTTAGGTTGACATGGACCTAAAATAGATCTCATTAACATATGCAATACATATTTAATCTCCACAACATATATCAAGAATTAGGTCGGCCAAGATTTAGACCTAATCACAAAATAAGCCAACTGATTAACACCAACGATCCATCTGATCATATAATCATGTTCCATTTGGAATACATAGTGTATTGACACTTGTAAGCAATCTCCCAAAATTGTAAATTCTGATTCCAATCACTAGAGAACCACAAACCAGATTACTCATACTCATTTACACTATATAAAGCCAAAATTGAATGTTGAACTACTGTCACTTGTAACTTTCAAACTGTACATAAAAAAATTGAGATCTTGAACATAGATGCACATAATAGTCAAGAATAACATATTATCACCTCATAAATAGATCTTATTACATGAGCAATTGCAGACCAAAATACCAGATTAAGATATCTTAATTTTGTCCACCAGATTAGAGAAACTATCAACAATTAATGTTGGCATTAATGAAAACACATTAAAAGGGTTCCTTCATTCTTTCAACATAGTATGATTACTTGCATGCTAGCCCGACATTGGAGTGGGTATTTATGATGAAAAATCTTCATGTGAGGGGAGTTGAGTTGGATTTGGAGGCAAAGATGGGGGAGTGGCCGGAGCTCTCGTTGTTTACAATTGCTTTGATTATAAGGGTTTTGATGCCTGATTGGAGATCCCAGGGATTTTCCATTGGATGGGTGGGAGCGCTGGACAAGATGTTGTCGGATGGTAAATTCTTTGCATGGGGTGCCTGCATCTTGGCCAACTTATACAAAGAGATGCACTTGATTGTGCATTAGGATGGCAGGAGCTTGGGTGCGAAGTTACTTTGTTGCACATTTGGACATATGAGCATTGCACACTGCTACAACTAGTGATAGGTAGACAAAGAGGGAAAAGGATTCCATATATTTTTTCTTATGCTGGCTTTTTACGCTAGCATAAGATGGGAGAGATGGACCATTGGCAGCGGGTGATCGATGAGATGGATTCATTTATCTGGCACCCATACCATGACTATGAGGTGTGGGATGATGACCATCTATATATGCCGTACATTCAGAGGATCCACTATTTGATTGGAAGGACTCCTATGATCATTGAGTAGTATTTTCCTACACGGGTCTTCAGACAGTGGTCATCAATAGACTGTACCAGAGGTGGAGGCGGTGTTTGCACGGGTGGTGCGAGAGAGGGGGGTTTGGGGTGGACATGTGGAGTTTATTGTAGCTTTTTAGTTGTTGGTGAACAATTTTTTCCTTTATAAAATTAAATACAAAATGACTCTATAATGCACAAGAAGGACTAATCAATTCACAACAGTTGGAGAGATTACCATTGCATTGGTAATCTTCCTTTGAATTTTAATTGAGGTACAACTCCCTCTTTAGATATAATTTTGATTTTTTTAAAAATATATGAACCGGGGGTATGATTTTTATCAAAAAGCAAGAAAGGAAAAACTAACAACTATTCATAGCCATCAAATAGATGCGCAAAAAAATGCTTTAAACTAAAATAACTACCTTAATGCTGAAATTTATTGGAAAACAATAAATATCATAGCTCAAAGACTAGACTATCAATTCTTGCTGACTCGACTCAATACAATCTTAATCATTCATTGCAAATAAATGAATTAAAAACCATTGAACATCACATACACATAGAGAAGGAATATCCAAATTTTCATCTAAACTCATAGAATTATTCATAAAAATTAGTATCTAACTCATAATTTACTGGACACAGACAATAAACATTCACAACAATGATTTAAAAATGCAAAATTTGATCCTTCTATTATGATCGATTCACACTCATGCATCACAGTGCAAGGGGGATCAAAATATTGGACCCCTGCAATATCCAACTACGTGATATTTAAAAATTTACATTGTAATAGTTAGGATTTCTTGAAAATTGATTCTTGGATGCTAACTGTTGCCTAGCCGAATAAAAGGTTGGATGAAATTCAACTAGCCCTTGTCAGATTATGACAAAACCTTCATTAATTACTATTTTAAAGGATGGTTATGATTACATCCCATCTCCCGATTGATAATATGGGGAAGTGAATTATCACTTGCTATAAGTAGGCCGCATGGCTTACCCTCATGCGAAATGTCCGCCACCTTCAATTTTTGGTGACTGTTGGCATGCCACCTAAGATCATTTCCATCCAACTTCTTTAAATGCAGAAGATTTCATCACTATCTAAATCCAACTTACTATATTTCCATCACATCACCTTTCTTAAGTTAATTAATTTTGAAGCAATTTGAATGTATTTTTAGCATTTATTGCTTCCAAGTAAGCTCTGCCAAATTTCCTTCACCACTCTATAAATTAGCTTCACCACTATTCATTTGCACAATGCTAATTTCTGCTTCCACTATGTCGAGTTCATCAAATGAAGTGGTTGTGGAGAGTGATTTCCTGGTTGTGGAGGGTATTGAGTGTAGTGACGTCCATAGGTTGGTGATAGACCAACTTAGAGGAATCTTCTTGATACACAACGATGTGGAGGAAGAAGTGATCCATAAAATCATTGGTGAGCACTTCATGTCCCAGGTGCACATCCATAATTCCACTCTTCTTGAGCACTTCTTGTATAAAATTATGTGCACCTCTGGGAGTTTCAGATGGGGGCTGCGAGTTGTTGAGCATCTGGTTCATCGATGATATCTGTTGTGCGTTGAAGATGCTCTGAGAGGCCTCTCCATTCATCCACATGTGGGATTAGTTGGTGATACAATTTGCATTGCTTCCACATTGCGTAATGAATAGGATGGTCAAGCCATTGCTCTATTGCATGCTAGTCTGGAGAGAAACAATATGAAAATGTTCACCCACTACATCAAGTTTAACAAGAACCTCTTCTCCCCTATGTAGATAAAGCGTATGCAAGAAGTTATCGAGGCTATCAGATCCCTCATGTTCGCTCTCTGTGTCTAAACCTCATGCGTTGTGATATCCCCTTTTTCAAAATGTAATACAAAATGTTTATATCGATAAATATAAATATATCTATCTTTTTGGATTTCAAAATGCTCTGTGTTATGGGAATATTTCCTTGGATCTTGATATTTGTATCTTTGATTTTCAGATGTTTTCCCTTCATTTTCCATATGATTCGAGTAGTTCCATTGGGGCATTCATGCAAATTCTTGTTATCTTGATCCTGATCATCATTTTTTTTTCAGAGGAGGTTCTTCATTTTAGCACAACAGTCTACAACTTCTTTGTGCTTCTATGATCTACATGTTCCTCTTATTTTTGGAACATTGTTTTGGTTGGAGGCTTCTCAATCCTTCACACCTTGATTTGGAGGTTTTTTTAATCCTCCATTCACCTTTTTCTTTTTTGGAGAGGAGTTTTCTCCCACTGTGGTTTTATCCTTTTCTTTAGTTGTGAGAGATCTTATGTTTGTACATGGGTACCTCACCAGGCCTTGTTTTTCGAGACCCATCATACATTCTCTTTTTAAGGTTTTTAGCTACTCCCTAAGTTAATCTTAAAGGGGGTGTTAGAGTAATCATGCATTAGATAATAATTAATTAATTATTAGTCTAATTTATTCTCATGGACTTAAGATAAACTTAGGAGTGGTTTAATGATTTTAGGGTTTTTCTCCTATATAACACTCAACCCTCATTGTAATTATCACTCGAGCTTTCATATCTTTTGATAGTCTCTTGATTTTGTGGCTTTTTATTGTTGAGGAATATTGCACATATTGTTTGCATATCTCTTGCATGGGAGGGTGTCTTTGTTCATTGTTTGATCCTGTTGCTCATGGTTTTTTAGTTTTTCACAATTCTAACAAGAGATTCTTGACTTGGCTTTGGTGTTCAACAATGTAATCCACCACCTTTACGCGTTGTTCCTCAAGTTAGGAAAGAAACATAACACACTTGTCAAAGGAACTATCAAAAGTATCATCTTCAATTGCCTTAGCCAACCTTAGAGCAGACAACTCTAATGCGATAGGTATCTCGACATTCAGTTGTCACGGGGGAGTTGAAATGGTGAAATGCTAATTGCTCATTTAGAGGTGATATGATCTGCCCACAATGTATCATACAATGCCTTATGCTAGGATCTCTAATTCTCATCGACCAATTTTTTGATTATGGTAACTAGATTCTTGTTGCTTGACTCAACTTGACCATTCTCTTGGGGGTAATAGTCAAAAGAGTGAGCAAGAGTGATTCCATACTCAAAACAAAAATTCAGTTATCTCATGGGATGAGAAACAAGTAGTATTTTCTACTACTATCTTGTTAGGAATGCCAAACCTTGAGATAATATTCTCCTTTAGGAAGTTACAAACCACCTTTGAAGTAGCATGCTTGACAAGAATGGCTTCCACCCACTTGGTGAAATAATCAGTAGTTGTGAGAACATAACTATGTCCTCAACTTGATTGTGGGTTTACCACACCAATGAAATCAATACCCCATTGTTGAAAGGGTTCTTTGATCACCATTGGCTTGAGGGGTAGAGTTGCTAACTTGGGTTTTCCCACAAACTACTGAAATAATTCACACTTATGCACAGTTGTATGCATCCTAAAAAGTGTGGGCCATTAGTATTTTTATCTCAAAATTTTGTGAGTTTTGTAATTGTTAGAAAACCAAGATCGATTGCAAACCAAAATAGACCTTCCGCAGGAAGAGGAAAACGAAAAGCGATTGCATAAAAACATGCAGTTTGATATATTCGAAAAGACCATTAATTACAAGAGATAATTTGCTTTATAAAAGAAAAGATGCCTAAACCTAATCTTATCTTGAGCAAAAAGATAGCTAGATAAGATAAAGATAAGATCCTATAAATTAGGAATTAAATAAATCCTAAGTAAACTTATGCAAAGTGTAATTAATAATTAATTACACCAACACCCCCCCATAAGTGCAACTTAGGGAGAAGTA